>OY747715.1:40090238-40330238 GCA_963556495.2 Valencia hispanica
CATTTAGCTAATGATATTCATACAGAGATGCTCATTGCACTGTGCAACGGCAGTGCAGAGAACCTGACTGCTAGTTTGCGACTAAGGTTGAAAATTATCATCAGGACAAGCTGCGTCCTTTGTTGATTTCCTCTCATCTGCAGAGCATTTGTTGCTAATAACCGATATCTGCTGGTTGAAGTGCTGCAGCGTCTTTTCAGCCAGACCTGGACAGCAGGCAAAATGGCACAAAACGTTAGTATGCCGAGCAGTCTCTCAGCCTTCGGACAAACTGTGGGAGGCCTTCCAAGAAGACCCGAGGGGCAGAGCTGGGTGAGATCTGTAAATAATGATCAGGATTCACACTGACGGATTAAATATTTCTTTTTAAAGGAGAGAAATAGAAGATTAAGACTGCTGAGGGTAATGATGCAACCTGCCTGCCCTTATTAAATTCTGATATAGATGTCTAAATTTTAACATAACCCTTAAATTATAAATGAGAGTACCAGTGAGAGAATCTGATAAAACCACAGTGAATTCATCCCCATCACATTAAACCAACTCAGCCTGCAGGGCGGCTGTTTCTGACAAAAAATGTGAGCGCTGAATCCATCAGACGGGACAGGAAGCAGAGGCAAGTGAGGTCTTGTGGGGCGGAGATGGAAGTTTATGGGATGCAGGCAGCGAGATTATCCACTAAATATCATGTATGATCATCATCATCATGTATGAGATAATCATGACAGAGCTCCTAAATCTTATGAAATCAAAGCTATCTGCTGCTGGAAGACAACAAAAAAACTCAGCCTTTTTTTTATTATTAAAAATTAGTTTTAAGATAATGCAGTTTATTAAAAATGTTATTGTCTAAAAAGAGATTGGATTTTCGAATGTATCTGTCAATTGCTGTGAATGTCTCAGTAAGAATATGCTTCTGTGCCTTTTTCTTAGCTTTCTCCCATTGGATCTTTGAAATGTAGTTAGGACAGGGCGGCTATCCCAGAATACTGACACCAGTTAAAGCATTTAAATCTAGGTAGTCCAACTGCAATAAGATTAGAATCTCTGACTGCATTGTGCATGTTGTTGCTCAAATATAGGTTTCAAATTATATAAACTTTTTAAATCAATAATAATGTTCTCATATGTGAGGCTGTTAGGATGATGTTAGTAAGTTGGAATGAAACAACACACCCTAAAGGAAGCTCTGATAAAACGACAGATGAGATCGACTAATTATTATTAACACATATATTACTGTATGTGTCAAAGATGAGTAGATGATGATGGAAATAATTCAGGGAGCAGATATTTTATCAAGGCTTGTAATGCATTTTAACTGGCTTGTTAAAATGTAATGGCACCAATCACAGTCTGCTGTTACACCTGTTTAGTGGAACAGCTAAAAATAATCTTAAAGCTCCCTCTTGTGGAAGAATTGTTTTTCTACAGTCATACAACACTAGAGGTTTATGATTTACATGTGAAAATGATCAGAGGAATAAAAATAAAAAAAAATGCTAACTAAAAAAAATCATTTAGAGAATCCTTTCTAAAAAAAATCATTTCTAAATTCTTAGTTAATGCTTTAAGTTATTTGGATTCAAAGCAAAGTTGTAGGTCAAAACTAAAGTGCATTCCTTTCATACAATATACATTTTTGTTAATCTATTTTTTATCTTCTAAGATCCATAGTATAGATATGGTTTACCATGATCCTTTTATTATCCATTTCACAAACTTATTTGCAACCCCAACATATATATTTGACATAACGATCCCATTTAAATCTCTGATTTGAAAGACAGAAATGAGAAAAACTGATTAGAAAAGCTTGTTTTAATTTTTTGTCAAAAAAAAACATCCAAAGACACAATCGAAAGAACACAAAAAGAATGGATATCCAAAGAAAAAGGCATTAATAATTGACACATTTGTAGCATTCAGGTTAGTCAAAATAAGACCAAGTTTTAGTGCCAAATTTTCGCATGAATTCAGTTTGCAACAGCTGTAATATTTTAGCAAAACTGAGGAAATTCATGAATTCATTTCCTGTGTTCACAGTAGAAATATGATAAAACCCAATCTACAACCCAGAGCTGAACAGACTTGAACTCTGGATGATGAGAAAAACACAAAACGCTTCGGGGAAGTCTCTATTATGACGTCTCCATGGCAGGTGTTTCTGAAATGAGAGAACATAAATACCGCACTTATTTACCTGTCTGAGGCTTGGTTTGGTTTTGGCTGAAACAAGATGTTAATGGAGGAAATGAGATGAATCATTTCATTTATAGATTATTACATGTCCTTTTGACTCTTGGGAAAGAAGAATCACATTTCTTTAAACAAGTAATGTCTAATTCACTGATATCAACTCAGAAGCATGGTAGAAATCAGAATAGTGTGTGAAAAACTAAGGCCACCCACAATGCTTCAGAGATTCAGAGTAAAAATCATCAGCAGAGATTTGCGATAACAAATGACTCCAAAGCTGAGGAAAGTGAAGTAACAGAGTGATGAAGAATGACCCAGAACTACTACTCCTCACTAATGTCAGAGACTGATATGTTTTATAGAAGAGGATTACTGGAAAATATTACACCTCAAAGCGTTCTGTTGAAGCTTGTAAATTATCGGGTGTACAGATATCGCACTGGTCCGACATGACGGAAAGGCAAAACCAGCCCTGATTTCCACTCGTTACAATAAATACCATGTATGTGGAAAACCATCTGAAGTTACAAAACTTGTTGAACCCTAAAGGAAATTGGCTTCGGTCCAATGTGGGTTGCCATTCCTGCCAGATAAGAGCTGGGAATTAAGAATGAACAGATGAGCCTCGATTTCAGCTTCGACATTCAGATATTAAGCCTAGTTTATACATGTCCGCCTGCGGAGGCGGAGAAACACGCAGCGGCATTATCAGTCAACGCAAGAGCTCTCCGACAGGCAGGCAAACACGGGCGGAGTAGAGCCCAATTTTTTTTAATATCCGTCGAATGCAATGGAGAGCGCACGTCTGTGATTGGTCAGCCTAAGATCATTTCACCACAACGATGCTCTATAGTTGATATAATTAGTACTCAATGCAGCTTTTGGCCACTAGATGCTTTATATTGTCAGGCCATTTTCTCTAATCTGGTCTGTTGGTGATTTTGAACACCAAGAGGTGTATAGAAAAACAAAACAGACCGCTGTGTTTGTTTGTTTACATGTGTTTTTTAGAGTATTCTATGAGCTGCACATCTAGTAAAAAGCTTTCCAGCTCAATCAAAAGTCACTCTGTCGGCCATTGCTCCTTGAGTGGAAATGCGTTTACATGCTGAAGTAAATAAACTGTCGTTGACCGACTTCTGTTCTCTTCAACTGAAAAACTTTGACTAAAGTGGCGCTTTTCAGTGTCAGTGGTTTTTGTCAATGTATTCATCTGCATGTGATGGCATAATGCAGATTCTCTATTCAGCTTGTTCTGGCTAAATATTAATTAAAATGAATAAAAACTAAATGTTTCATCATTTTAGAAATTGACGGTTTAAAAAAAAAAAGGTTATGGCGAGGATTTTCTGTCGGTCAAAATGAGAGACAACAAAAAATGACTGAGCCTTAATCAGCTAACAGTATTTTTATTATTTTTTAACTACTCTTATTATCTAACCATGCATCATTTCCCTTTGCATATGGTCAGGATGCAGCGTTTAAAAGGGAAAAATAAAAAAAAGGAACTTTTGTTGCAACTTTTCACAAAAGCTGACGCAAAAATCACGCATTTTATGCCGCAACAATCACAAAAAAGTGCCACAAAATCCTGGAGGGACCCGTGTACAGCAGCTTTACTGTGCAAATTCAATGACTGCAGGTTTTCCCAGCACCCCCCGCTTGGTTTCCGTCTACCTAAACTTTCTCCTGTATTCTCTGAATTTAAGTTGAATATAAAGCATAAAGGATGAACTGTTGAGCTGGAAAAAAAAAGCAAAACAGAAAATCTGCAGCTTCCACACACACAAACTCACGTGCTTCATTGAAGAGGAAGGAATCCTGGTACTCCTTCATGTACTGGGAGGACCTGGCCTCATCCAGGAACAGTGAATAAACCCTTTTAATGTCCTCCACCTGAACCTCCGTCCCCTGAGGAAAACAACAGGCAGTCATGACCAAACAGCTCACATTTAATTTAGACACACAAATAAACAAGGATAATTTCCTCCTGTTTATACGCAGCCTACCTTGCGTTTACGACACACCAGCCCCGCCGTGCTGATCAGCTGGATGGCGTAGCGCAGCGACGTCTCCATGCCGATCCGAGTGAGGACCGTGTGGGCCTCCTCGCTCAGCTCCACGTCCTCCTCTTCACACCTGCAAACGTAAACACGCAGGTTTACCTCTGCTATTTATTGCTGGGACACCAGAGGCGATCCATGCAAGCGGACGGCGGGTGAAGAACCCTCACCGGATCTTTAAAATCTGCCTCGTCTCTTTTTCTGTGTAAGGAGAGGTGGCGATAATGAGCAAGCGATCCAGCAGGTCGATGGGGATGCCATGAGGGCTCTGGTAGTTGGTTCCACGGATTCTGAATGGAGACAAGTCCGTCATGAAGAGCCATGAACATAAAGGGTGATCACAAAATGACAACATTGTGACGCTTTGCATTAAGTACGGTAAATGTAACCATCTGAGTAACAAAATGCAAACATAACCCAAGTGTGCACAGTTCTATTAATCTGAATACACTTTGGTAGACCACAAATAGATCAAGACTTTTCATCTATGTGTTTTTTTCTTTGGGTTTGGATTAACAGTACCGAGTGATGCCTCTGTTGGTCGCCATGATGAGAACTGGGGACAGGTCACTCTCCAGCGCTCGGTTCAGGAAGGAGAAACACTCCATGTCCAGCATATGGACCTCGTCGATAAACAACACCTGGACGCACAGACGGGGACATTTAGGTAAGCTGTGCTAAGTGTGAGCAAAGAGAGAACGTTGAAGGGACACACTCATACGTACCCCAGGAATAATCTCTGCCTTTCCCTCCTCCCTCCACTCACACACTTTGGCGTTGATCTGCTCACGGACCTCAGACTTGATCTCTCCGGTGTCTCCGGAGAAGAGAGCCAGGAAGCCTTGCGTACGGCTGTTGATGACATCGATCTCGTGGAGCGACACTGTGTGCACCACCTCCTTCCGCTTCTGCAGCTCTCCCTCAGGACACTGTACAAATTTAGTCTACAAAAACAAAGGAAACATAAACATCACGCTGATTTGTGGTACACTGGGCAGTCCGACTCAACAGAGGATTACAGTGCCTTGCATTTATATCCCAACACTTTGTAGAATCACCTTTTGCAGCAGTTGTACCTGCTAGCGTTTTGAGAGATGTCTCTACCAACTCTACACAACTAAAGACCAAAAAACTGTGCCCTTTCTTCTATGCAAAATAACTCAAGTTCAGTTGGATTCTAGGGCTGTAAAGTCCTGGTCGACTGGTCGACTTATTGGTCGACTGGTCGACTTATTGGTCGATGCATTCCGAGTCTACCAAAATTCTGATTGGTCGATTTTATGCTGTGTTAATTTTTGAAATTTGATTGGACAAGAAACATTCCATGAGAGCTGATCGGTGCTGATGTTAGAGTAGGCTACAACAGCGCTGCCTCTTGTGTGATATTGCTTTAACAGTTTACAGGGAGATCGAAGAACATCCACGTTATTCAACGTGCTGTGGCTTCAGTGCTTAATTTGTAAATCATTAGGTGCCGGAAAATGGTTTTAATCGAAAGCTTTAATGCCGACTGCTGCTGGCTGCAATCACACCGTACAAAACAGTAATCAAAAGAACTCTCACATAAACCGGTTGTCTGTCTAGCTCCATTTACAGACACACACCAGTTCCCCGGCAGTCAACTGCGCACTCCCCCGCGCGCAGCCTGCAGAACAGTGCTGTATTTGGTCGTGTGTTTTATTTTTTATTATGTTATTGCTTAATGCGCAATTGTGCCGTGCCCACAGTCTTTGTTTTGAGCCCAATGCACAGCTTTATTCTGTTTGTACTTGTCTTGATCTGGCATGTTTAATAAAGATCATTGTCCCTGAATAGCCTTGCCGTTTAGTGCAATTGCAGTAATCATGGCATGTCTGTCCTGAAGTTACGAGGTTACCAAAATTATATTTGTAAATATTACATTTATAAAATCCAAAATAAAACAAAAGAGTTGTCTATATAACTTACAGTGTAAAAGAATAAGAACAAAAACCTACAACTGTTTTTGCGGGTAGGAGTTGAAGCTGGGGGGGGGTCCAGGCTCATCCTGGACACAGGCAAGGTGACCCTCAAGGTAAAAGGGTTGAAAACCACTGCTCTGAGATGTTCCAAGTTTAATATTGTTTAAAAGCCAAAACATGCTGATGTGAAAAATTCTTAAAAGGAGAACAGATTCCTTCAGTCTTTTAGGAATTTAATACAGCTTGTAAAAGAGCCATTCACCCCCAAATCAACTTTTTTTGCTGATAAACTATATAGATGTCTATAAATGTTCAAATTTCTGGTAATTATTTTTGGTATTCTTGGGCATCCGAGTAAAAAACTAAATGTTCTGCCTAAAACCATTAGTGTGGCACCCTCTTCAGGTTAAAACTCTACACTGCACTTGAATTTAAATCAGGCATCGGTATTTCCTCTGCGGTGAGGGCTGACGTCAGCCGCCCTGTTGCTGTGGAGTATAAAACAAGCAGAGTCTCCGCTCACCCCTCCTCCACAGGACCTCCCTCCCTTTCCTCTCATTCCCCTGGTGAAGGAGGCGGAGAAAAATCTTCCACCTAAAAAGATCCCTCGGAGACAAAGAAGCTCACGTTGCTCTTCATCTTTCTCACTGTCTGTGTATGTGCCACAGCAGCAGTGCTGCTGTCAACATGTCAATCACAGCCCAGACCACACCCAGCCCTCTCCCCCCGCACGTGGTCTGGTCCGCCAGGCAACGCCTCCTTTTGGCCGCATATCTCAGAAAGGAAACGTGGGCGGAGTTAGACTCTGGTAGGGGGTATGTAGCGAACACATTTGCATAGGCTGTCCTGGTCAACACAGACGCACACAAATAGTATATAGTAAGGCTGACAACCGCCCCCCTCATTCTGTCTCCTGGATAGTGAAGACTGGTATGAATGTAAAAGACTGAAAAACTGGTATAAACTGGTCAGATATCTGAACCTACCGTCAAGGTCAGTCGAATTTGTCTAGATGATGTACTGAAGTCTGTACCTAGCAATCTGACATCTATCTATACAGCCTATCAGCTTAAAGGAACATCACGTTGTTCTCTTTAACTTGACCTTCCTAACTGCTATTACTCACACTTAGCCAGGTAATACAGGCCTTCATGAAGAATTTCTATCACATTACACGATCCATCTATCCATCATTTAGATCTGCTTATCCTTTCAGAGTGGGGGGGCTGGTCCCTATATCCAGTGCTCATTGTACGAGAGGCCCAGTAAACCATGGACAGGTCGTCAGTCCATCACAGAGTAATACAGAGACACACAAGACAAGCAACCATGCATGCACGCACACATACCTAACAGAAATCTAGAGAGATCAACTGTGGGAGGAAACTGGAGTACCCGGAGAGAAGCCACACAAGCACAGGAAGAACATGCAAACTCCATGCAGACAGACCCCAGACTGAGATTTAAACAACAGAACCTTCTTGCTGGAAGGCAACAGTGCTCTGCGATTTAAAGGAGTCCTACAACTCAAAGCAGCATTTACCTTGTTGTTAAACTTAGACAAGTTTGGGGCGTTAAACGTACCACAGCAAAAAGTCTGTGCCGCCTCCGCTCTGCTTTCCTACGCAAATTCGTAATTTTGTAATAGCCGCATAGAAATGGGCCAGTCTGGGCAAAGCTCTGATAATGCATCATACCCCGTAGACATACACCCTTTAAATTTACATTTCCCCGCCCACTTCAACATCAGCAGTATGTAACTGTTGATTATAGAACAATTAACCCTATTGGCATAGAGTCATCGGGATAAACCGGCAAGACAGCATGTAGCTCATTTACTATTCATGAGTGGGCGGGGAAACCAGCCTTTCAATTGTAGGGCTTTATTTTGGTGTTGTATTTGGCCATTTATCAGAGCTAATGGGCCATTTTCAAGCCCAACAAAGTTTCATATGCTGTATAGAGGCTCAAAGAACATTTTCCGACTTCCGGTTTGCCATGCGAACAGGGTAGACACAGCAACAAACTGCTCCACTGAAAATCAAACTTTTAACTAGTTTCACCCCATAGACTAACTTTTCCACAGCCCGTCGGTACAACAACATCTTTGTTAGTGTTTTGAACTTTTTTTTCTCATTGGAGATGGCTTCTAAGAGCACGAAAGGAAGTAAGAAGGAGGACGTTAGCTTAACGCTAGACGCTATCACCGCATTGCTTCAGCAGCACCGTGAGGATCTGGCGGCTGAGTTCAAAGCTTCAGCCAACATGCTTAACTCCAAGCTAGACCAAGTGCGACATGCCCTTGAGGAACAAGCAGAGCGTGTCTCGTCTTTAGAACTCGCAACAGGATCTGAGCCAGCGAGTAGCTAGCCTTGAAGATTCATGTGCCGCTCTCCGTGAAGATAACGCCAAGTTAAAGGACAAAGTCCCCGACTTGGAGAGCCGCAGCAGGCGGCAGAACGTTCGCATTCTCGGTCTACCTTAAGATACCGAAAGTGGACGCCCCACTGACTTCTTCTCCAACCTTCTCTGCGAGCTGCTTGGGAAGGAAGTGTTCCCGACCCCACCAGAGCTTGACAGAGCGCATCGCTCCCTTGCAACGGCCCGCAGGACGTCCACCTCGCCCGGTAATCGTCCGCCTGCATCGGTACCTGACTAAGGACCTCATCATCCGGGAAGCCAGGAGGAGAGGGAAGCTCGACTACCGAGGTGCGTCCCTTCGTATTGTGGAGGACTACAGCCCAGACGTCCTCAACCGGCATGCGGAATATAAGGACATCATGGCGGAGCTCTACAAGCGGGGCTTGAAGCCGGCTCTTCTCTTCCACGTTCGGCTTCGTATAACGCAGCACAACGGTGCCAGAAAGTTTTTCAGCTCGGTGGAGGAGGCTCAACAGTACATCAAGAGGCTCCCAAAATCATCGGAGGATCCATGAACGTACAACGTTACTACTACCTAAATATGTCATTGTATGCGAGGTAACAAAAACACATGTACACGGAGGGCTCATTCCAGGGCGCCGTGATTGTTTTTCCTCGTCGTCCTTAAAGACTGGTGGCTTTAAAAACCATGGTGCTTTTTTTTTTGATGTTACTTTAAGTTTTAATATAACACTCTTAGTCTCCTACTGTTGTCATAGTTACCGTTAATGTGTGCTCCAGATATTTAATGACACTGAGGGGTTTACAAGTATTCCATTCCTACCAGGAGCAGTGGTTAGTTTGCTATAGGCAGTTCTGTTTTTCTGATAACAAGGTTATTAGTTATTAGCTACATGAAGATCAAAACTCCAAGAATGTTATGTTTGTAGAGCTTGCTGCCGTTTTTTTATGTTCTTTTACTGGCAGCTGTTTTTGTTGGGGGGAATGTCGGGGGGAGGGCTGAGGTCACCGTCACTTAATTTTCTCTCCACTTTTTTTTTGCTTCAATCTCCACCTGCCATACTGCTATGTCATGTCTATCAAAGTAAGGAAGCACACTGGTTCTACTTTTGAAATTATATGAGTCAGCATTTAAACCTTTTAAATTGGAAAGTAAAGGGTTTGAACCATCCAGTGAAGAGAAGGAAGGTTTTCTCCCATATTAAACAACTAAATACAGATGTGGTGTTTCTGCAGGAGACCCACATCAGGAGTTCTGACAGTGGACGCCTCCTGGCATGCTGGAGAGTACAACGTTTTCAGTCTCCTTTTCAGGTTAAAGCACGAGTTGTCTCCATACTGATCAGCCAGAATATACTATTTGAGGCCCATGATGTAGTGGCTGATAAACACGGTAGGTTTGTTATAGTAAGTGGGAAACTCTACAGCACTTTAGTTACCCTGGTGAATGTTTATGCTCCTAACACAGACGATGAGGATTTCTTCAAACAACTATTTTCCTCCCTACCTGATCTTAATAAATACTCTCTGGTCCTAGGGGGCGATTTCAACTGCTGGCTAGACCCAGCTTTGGATCGCTCATCTGTTAAAAGTACTGTCATGAGTAAATCTGCATCAGTCATTCAAACCTTTTTATCTGAATATGGACTGTGTGACGTCCCTTAAACCCCAATAAGAGGGAGTATTCATATTTTTCACACGTACACAAAACGTATTCAAGAATTAATTACTTTATCACTGATGTTAAATACCTGCAGCACACCCGCTCCTGCGACTACCAGAGCATAGTTATTTCAGACCACGCCCCAGTCACTTTGTCCCTGTCTCTTCCCTCCTCTCCCCCAGGAGGTGGACAGTGGCGTTTCAATTCAACCCTGCTGTCGGACGAAAACGTTCAAAATTTTATTCAGGATGAGATACGTTTCTTTTTATGGTACTAACTCTTCCCAAGAGACTTCCAGCCTTGTAGTATGGGATGCCTTTAAGGCCTACATCAGAGGTCAGGTTATTGCCTATTCAGCAAAAATGAGAAAACAATCCACTCGAGAACAGAATAACCTAATGCAACAAAATAAAGCAATTGATGTAAAATATGCTCACAGTCAGTGTCCGGAACTTCTTAAAAAGCGTGTTGAACTTAAGACAAGGCTCGACCTACTGACAACACACTCAGCTGAACGATTGCTTTTGCATGACAAATCCAAATTCTATGTGCATGGTGACAAACCCAATAAACTATTAGCAACCCTACTCAAGGGCTCTAGGGCAAGGCAAGCTATTCCTAAAATTAGAAAACAGGATGGCAGTGTAGTGACGGATCATGGTGGAATTAATGATGCATTCAGGGACTTCTATTCGGAGCTCTAAAGCTCACAATCCAAAACTAATTCTAACATGATTGATGACTTCCTAGCCAAACTTCACATCCCCCTAATTTCACCTGAATTTAAAAACAGGTTAGATGAACCCATCTCCCAGTCGGAAGTCTCCCGAGCCATAGCCTCAATGTAATCTGGCAAATGCCCAGGTCCGGATGGCCTTCCCTCAGAATTTTTCAAACAATTCTCAACCCTACTCTCTGCTCAGCTTAGTTCCACCCTTACCGATTGCTTTAAACAAGGATCCCTCCCTCTGTCATTTTATGAAGCCTGTATAACACTTATTGAAGAAAAAAAGGGAAAGATCCAATGGAATGTGCTTCTTACAGACCTATTTCTCTCCTGAACACGGATGTCAAAATTTTAGCCAAGATTCTCGCCTGTAGGCTTGAAACTGTTTTAGCAACTATGATGTCAAAAGACCAAACAGGTTTCATTAAAGGTCACCATTCATATTTTAAATTCGAAGGTTGCTCAACATTGTTTGCTCTAGCCCCTCAGACTCTGCTGAGTGTGTCGTCTCTCTAGATGCTAGTAGATTCGGTCTTGGGGGAAAATTCCTTTTCGTGGATTAAATTACTGTATCAACAGCCATCGGCCAGAGTCCGCACTAATTTTCAAACTTCAAAACCATTCAAATTACAAAGAGGCACCCGCCAGGGCTGCCCTCTTAGCCCCCTGCTTTTTGATCTAGCCATAGAGCCCCTCGCCATTGCACTATGTACCAGTAAAGACATATCTGGCATCTGGAGAAACTGCATGGAACATAAGGTATCGCTTTATGCAGATGATCTTTCACTTTTTATCTCCAAGCCGTCATCTTCACTGCCTTCTGCCCTCAATCTTGTTAGCCAATTTGGCCAGCTCTCCGGGTATAAGCTGAACCTTACCAAAAGTGAGCTTTTCCCTCTAAGTAGTAAAGCAAATACGCGTGATTTTGCCAATCTGCCATTCAGGATTGAAAGACAAAAATGTACATACCTAGGTATCACTGTGACAAAAAAACATAAAAACCTGTTCAAAGAGAATTTGACTCCACTGGTAAACCAAGTGAAAGGGTCTCTTGCAAAATGGACGCCACTTTCCATGTCCTAGGACATGTCCTAGGTAGGACGTATCAATTCAATTAAAATGACTGTACTGCCCAAATTTCTATACCTTTTTCAAGCATTACCTATTTTCATCCACAATATGTTTTTTAGTGAGCTGGACTCTATCCTTTCATCCTACATCTGGCAGGGAAACGGCCAAGGCTCAATAAATTACATCTTCAAAAGCCTAAAGAGGAGGGGGGGATTTCCCCTCCCCAATTTTCATTTTTACTATTGGGCTGCCAATCTTAGATGCATTCGGTTTTGGTATTTTTACCATAACATGAGTGACTGCCCTGACTGGGTGATGATGGAATTACACAGCAGCAATAATATATCTCTACCGGATGTGCTCTGTTCCCCACTTTCACTCTCCTCCTCTAACTCCAATTTAAGTCCTGTAGTGAAGCATTCACTGAAAATATGGGGGCAGTTTAGGAAATACTTTAAACTTCACGATTTTTCCCCTCTAAGCCCCATTGCACTTAACCATTTCTTCAAACCATCCACTCAGGATGGGGTGTTCCTGGAGTGGCACAGGAGCGGTCTTACTCATTTTAAGGACACTTTTCATAGGGAAGAAATTAGCATCATTTGAACAATAAGCAATAAATATGGTCTACCACAAGCCCACTTTTTTTAGATATCTACAAGCCAGAAACTTTATTCAATTCCATCTATTTTTTGAAATGCATCAAGGAAGGGACCCCATATTTTGTTAAATTTCTAAGTAGTGTTGAAGAGAACATCAAATTTTTTCCAGTCTCAAGCACGACACGAGGTCATATAAGATAAGATAAGACAGACCTTTATTGTCCCACAATGGGGAAATTCTCCGTGTTGCAGCAGCACAGTGGATAGTTAAAAAAGAATAAATAATTATAATAATAACAATAATAATGTAAAAAATACATACAATAAATAAACAATTTATGAACAATATTAAACTTAGTCCTTGGCGTCTGTGTGTGGTCTACAAGGAGCAGTGCTGGTGTTAAACAGTCTGACTGCAGCAGGAAGGAAGGACCTGCGATATCTCTCCTTCACACATTTAGGGTGAAGGAGTCTATCACTGAAGGAGCTGCTCAGGGCAGTGATTGTGTCCTGCATGGCATGGGAGTCATTGTCCATCAGTGATGATAGCTTTGCTACCATCCTCCTTTCTCCCACCTCCTGCACTGTGTCCAGAGGGCAACCCAGGACAGAGCTGGCCTTCCTGATGAGCTTGTCCAGTCTCCTCCTGTCAGCAGTAGACATGCTGCTGCTCCAGCACACCACCCCAGAGAAGATGGTGGATGCCACCACCGCGTCACAGAAGGTCTTCAGGAGTACCCCCTGCACACCAAAGGACCTGAGCTTCCTGAGCAGATGGAGTCTGCTTTGACCCTTTTTATAAAGCGCCATGGTGTTCTGGGCCCAGTCCAGCTTACTGTGCAGGTGAACACCCAGGTACTTATAAGACTCCACTCTCTCCATCTCCATTCCCTGGATGTTCACCGGTGTTGGGGGGGCGTGACTGCTCCTGCGGAAATCCACCACCAGTTCTTTTGTTTTCCCTGCATTGATCTGGAGGTGGTTCCTCTGACACCAGCCCACAAAGTCCTGGATCAGCTCTCTGTACTCCCTGTCATCGTTGTCTGTGATGAGGCCGACGATGGCAGAGTCGTCAGAGAACTTCTGCAGGTGACAGCTAGCAGAACTGTGTCTGAAGTCTGCAGTGTACAGGGTGAACAGGAAAGGAGCCAAGACTGTTCCCTGTGGGGCCCCTGTGCAGACAACTATGCTCCTCACAAACTGTGAGCGGCATGTCAGGTAGTCCATGATCCATGACGTGAGGTGGTGATCCACGCCGGAGAGCTCCAGCTTGTCCCTCAGCAGCAGAGGATGGATGGTGTTGAAAGCACTGGAGAAATCGAAGAATGTGATCCTCACAGTGCTTTTCCAGGTGGGAAAGAGCTTTGTGAAGGAGGAAGATGACGGCGTCATCCACCCCGATGGCAGGCTGATAGGCGAACTGCAGGGGGTCCATGGTTGGTCCCACTAGAGGGCGGAGATGGGCGAGGACAAGCCGCTCCAGTGTCTTCATCAAGTGCAATGTTAACGCTACTGGCCTGTAGCTGTTGAGTTCCTTTGGGTGCGGCATCTTTGGCACCGGTACCACGCAGGATGTTTTCCACAGTTCTGGAACTCTCCCCAGCTTCAGGCTCAGGTTGAAGATGTGCTGCACAATCCCAAAGAGTTGGTCTGCGCAGGTCTTGAGAAGCCTGGAACTGATGCTGCCTGGATCGGCAGCTTTATTCACCTTGATCGTCCTGAGCTCCTTCCTCACCTGATCAGCAGAGAGGGACAAACTGCGGCTCGGGGGCAGGGTGCCTTGAGATGGGAGGCCAGGTGGAGGTGTAAGAGGAGGTGTAAGCGTCAGTGGGGGGGCAGTAGATGGGGAGATAGCTGGGTAGCCGGCTGTGATCTGAGTGCTGTGCATGTAGGACTGGGTGAGATAGGGAGGGAGAGAGCGGGGTTGCAGCAGTGATGTTTGATCCAGGAGAGGGTTAGGTGTCTGGTCGAACCTGTTAAAGAATAGGTTCAGATCATTCACCCACTTTTGATCCCCCCCATGCTGGGAGTCTGGTTTTTTGTACCCTGAGATGGTCTTCAGGCCCTTCCAGACTCCGCTGATGTTCCTCTGCTCCAGCTGCTCCTCTATCCTCTTCCTGTATCTGCTCTTTGCCTCTCTGATCTTCCACCTCAGCTCGCTCTGCACACTTTTCAGCTCCTCCTTGTTTCCTGACCTAAAGGCTCTCTTCTTCTCCTTAAGCAGGGCCTTTATGTCCGGATTAATCCAGGGTTTATTGTTGGAGAAGCACCATACCGTCCTGTAAGGTACAGTGTTCTCCACACAGAAGTTTATATAATCTGTAATGCAGTTAGTGAGACTGTCAATGTCCTCCCCATGAGGGTCACAGAGTTCCTCCCACACAGTTGTCTCAAAACAGTCCCTCAGAGCTTCTTCAGTCTCCTTGGACCATCTTTTTTCTGTGCGGGTCACAACCGGTTGCCTGTGCACGAGGGGTTCATACACAGGCTGGAGATGAACCAGGTTGTGGTCTGATCTTCTGATATAGCCACTCTTTGTAAGTTGCTCAGTTTCTCTGCCAGAGTCTACACTGTTGGAAACTGTCCTACTACTGAACCCGACCCGTAAAGCACTGATTTCATGGCTCTACAATAAAATGCTAAACATGACGAAGACCTCATCACAAAAACTCAAAAGTCTATGGTAAGTGGATCTGAACATGACAATCCCAGGTGAGACATGGGCCTCTATACTTAAACTCGTTAATACAAGGTCTGTGTGCACGCCATAGTCTTATTCAGTTTAAAATAGTGCATAGAGCCCACTTTTCCAAGAGCAAACTGTCCCGTATTTATCCAGAAATTTGTCTATTATGTGACAAATGCAAAACCGCTCAGGCTACACTGTACTGGTCCTGTCTCAGTCTCGGCCAATTCTGGGCGGATGTTTTTCATAAGCTGTCCAGGTTCTTCAAGATTGAAGTGAAACCTATCCCCTTTTTGCGCTCTTTTTGGCATCAGCGGTGAAGAGTTGCCTATACCGGCCTCTAAAAGACGGCCATTGCCGTTTTGCTCTTTGTTGGCAAGACGCGCGATTCTCATCAGATGGAAGGGTGCTGCTCCTCCAACTTACAAAGAGTGGCTATATGACCTCATGTCGTGCTTGAGACTGGAAAAAATTAGATGTTCTCTTCAACACTCTACTGGGAAATTTAACAAAATATGGGGTCCCTTCCTTGATGCATTTCAAAATATACAATAATATTTCAGATGAATACATTTTTATTAAAATGCACTCTCCCTTCTTGCTGGGGGTGAAGCTGTAGTGTGTAGACCTAGGGAAGTGACCTGGGTAGCAGTGAATGGGATTATTTTGTAGGGATTACTTTGTTGTAATTTTATTTTTTTCCCTTTGTACTTGTTTAAGTATGCTGTTTAAATGGACTATGTCTGACTTCTTTGTACTTGATTTTTTACTTTATTTGTATGTATAAAGGAAAAAAAACTTAATAAAAACCCCTGGATTTCATTTAGGGGCATTGGGTTAAAGGGGCCAAAAGAGAAATATGTGCCACACAAGATTTTTATTTGTAAAATGTTGATGAAAATAAGCACTACTTTGTTGGTTGGGGCGTTGCCTTGGAGATGAAGGGGAAAGCTGTGCACAGCCAGGCTGATTTGGTTTCTTATTACTGCGCCATGTCAAAAATATCTTTGTTGCATCTGACCCTCTTACTTGTGCGTTCCTGCTTTGAGCTGCAGCAGTGTTGAATTATGGGATATGTAGCGTGATTGGTGTGAATGCTATACTGGTGGGGCATCAATAATAACTATGTTTCTATTGACATGCTTGGAAAGCCAGTGTAAAAGCCTAATGTGAGAGCCTCTAGAGAAGCGAAGAATACCTGAGCTCCCATAGCATCGTAGTCTCTGGCTCTAGTGAAAGAGCGTCCCAACTTGGTGATCTTTCCAGTGGCTTTGTCAATAGTGATAACATCTCTGAGAAGAGAGGGGCACAGAAACACACGCAACATTTGGGTGGTTTAACTGAGTGTCTATTACATTAGAGTCAGTAATAAAAAAAAGAGAAAAAAAAAAACCAAAAGGAGGGAAGCTTATCTTACCCAGCTTGAACCTTCTCTTTGCTTAGACTGTCGATCATCTTGTTGCCCAAATCATATATTGTCTCCATTTCAGTGGTCTTTAGGGTCAGCTTGCCCACTTTTGCACCCTGATCAAAACAGGTCAAACTTGGTCAATTTTTGCATCTCCAGTACCCTTAAACATATGATGCATGCCGTCTAACATCACCAATACACTGCAGGGATTTAGAAAGTGTTAGAAAACAGCTAAAGCAGCTCACCGTTCCAGTGGCAGGTCTATCAATCTGGATCTCCACCACCTCTCCTTCAATGATCTCCGTCTCCTCCCTATCAATAAACAACAGCAATTATTTATTTCATTCAAAGACAATACTGTTTACAGTTCTGCTATTGTGACGAGTCCCTCACTTGATTCTCACTCCAATGGCTTTTCTAAAAGCTTGGCTCAGTGCCTCGGTCTTGCTCATTTCCAGAGAGAAGATCTCACTCCCAGCCAGTGCTGTGAAGGGCGTGTCGGGCCCCAGCGACTGTGCTATGCCTGCAGGAGGACAGACCCAGCTGATATGGAACGGGGAGCAGGAACTCTCGTCTCGACAAAAAATGTAATCCGAGCCAATTACATCAATGCAAGCAGAAAGTACTGCTTTCGCTTCAGAAAGATGCTGTGTGCTGGAAAGCTGCCAATGTACTTCTTACCCATAGCGATGGCAGTTTTTCCTGTGCCAGGCTGGCCAGCAATCAGTACCGCCCTGCCAGCAATGTGGCCGTCTTTAATCATTTCCAGGATGACCCCTGCTGCACGACGGGAAGCCAGCTGGCCGACCATCCCCTGAGACACCTGCAGGGGAACAGGATCGGGTCACCTTCAGCACAAACTCTGCACATTTTCATACACTCCTGTACCACTGGCTGAGTAAACTGGGCTTATCAATCAACAGAAACAAGCTTAAGTTGAAAATGGAGTATAACAGGCCATCTAGCATACATAATAAGGCAGAAAATAATAATAGTAAAATATGAGAGCCTATGAAAAAGCAAAACATAAGCTGTGTATGAAAACAATCTAGTTAAAACTGATTTAGCAAAAGAGAGCTCCTCTGTTCACAGGTTAAAGTCTAACCGGCTCAAACCTCAAGGCTCAGTCTTACCTGTCTGGGCTCCAAAGCATCATCCAGACCAAGGCCACGGATGTGAGAATGTGCTCCTAAAACACAAGGTGACAAGAGAGATGGTATGAGCTACATTTGGAAGAGATGATTAGATTAACGGCCCCAGGTTAATCTCGATTCCTACCGATTCTCTCAATCCGTGTGATGTCACGAACCTCTGGAACCTTTGTAGCCGCCATCTGTACCAGTGGAAAGATCAGAAAACACTGGAATATAGCAACCGTGATACATTTAGACCTGTATAGTGACAATCATGTTGCTATAAAGGTCTACATTTATACACAAATTCCATCTAATGTTGACTGAACAGATATAATTTCCCATGAAAATGAATGATGAGAAACATGAAGTAGCTAATGCTGTGTTAGCAAAAACAAACTTTTTGCCCAACACTTCTTCGCAAAATAGCCTGAGCTCAGTGAGACTGGAAGGACTGTTGGTGAACATCAAATTTCAAGTTTTTCCGCAAATTCTAAATTAGACTATGCGTCAGACTTTGACTGGGCCATTCCAATACATAGGTATTGAAAGATTCATTACAATTCTTGTGTAACCATGGCAACAAGGTATTGTTTTTAGCACTGGAAGCAGCATCTCAAAAGCTTAAATAATACCTGAACTACAACCCAAAATCCCAGAGGAGTTAAAAGGAGGCTTCGTGGATGCAGAGCAGGACCAAAGAGCAGAGAGAAGAGGAAGTTCAAACCATCTCTTCTATCCATCATAATGGGCAAACGATCATATCTCAAACATCAACATCCAAAACCTTTGCCTAGCTTTTTGACCATGCAGCCAGATTCAAAGAGGAGCGGCAAATCCAACGGATGTGCATTAGCAGTGCTTGCCAACAACTGGTGGCGTCACCCAGAACATGTTACTTCTGCTACTTCATGCGATTTCTGGAAAAAAAAAATTCCCTGGACTGCTCTTTGTTTACTTCTATCCATCTGCCCTTTCCCTGGTGAGGAAAAGCATGCTCTGAAAAAAGGTTACAATAACAGAGGTGGTTTTACCTTTAACTGAACGGGAGAATGAGAGAGGCAAAACAGAAGAGAGAAGGGTTGGTACTTAACTTGAATGCTCTCATACTGGGACTCACCAAATAGCCCAAATAATATATATATATATATATAAAATCATAACATATTTTGTCACGATACTAATACTGCCTTGACGTTAAGAAACATAGTAAGCTTGTTTAATATTTAAGAATACGTTAGAAAGCTCTGTTGTGTTCAGTTGGTTGTCATAGTGACAGCTGTAACCCATGCCACAAAAGTAACACACCGTTAGCATACAGGAAGCATTTTTATTAGATTATTTTATTTTTTTTACAAATAAACAATTGAGAATAGATGTAACAACACGATTTGTTGAAGACCAAGTGCATATCAAAGCGCTACGTTCCCTCTATGGATACCCATCGAAGACTAGAATAAATACACTAAATGTTAACGTTAGCTAATGTTGTGCTAGCACGTTAGCTTCCTTCATTCATAGCTTTCTTTAAACCTGAAGCGCAACAACGTAGTGAAATAAAGGACCCCCACGGATGCCCGCGTGAAAAATACTTAACTTTTAGTAAACACGTAACTGTATCTGTATGCAAAACTGTAAAATGATGAGAAAAATATTCAACCGGTTTTACGGTGAAACGTGTGCACTCACCTCCACAAACACACTCAACGTGAGAACGCGGCGGCGGTTCTTTCTAGAGATGCACCTCCCTAATGTGTCCGGGAGGAAACAAGACTTTGTTTCGTGTTCCTATACGTTTCCAGCGTTGCCCTCTACAGTCGTGAGAAATACTAGAAGCGAAACTGAGCACAACGCATCTTTTAATGAAAACTTCTTATTAAGGTAGGTGCTCAGCAAATTCTGATTTACATGCGTTAATAACTCCATGAACTATGAATTGGACCATTCCACCGGAATTCTGCATTTGAATGATTTTTTTTCTTCACTTCACTTATCTTAAAAATAAACGCCGATGTTATTAATATGCTTTTAAGCTTCAGTTTCGTACAGCGCAATGAAGATTGCGTCAGTTTATTTTTTGTTTGACAGTTTACTATATCACGTCATTGACGTAGAAGTGTCAAACCCATATAAATCAGTAAATGTAGCTTTTTCTTTCAAATCTAATCAGATTTTAGTTTTGTTGACTCGTACAATGTAACCACAATATAATCCCACGTTTTCAGTTTTATTATCTGGAGTGGTTAAAGTTATTTGTTTTTAATCTGATCTGATTATGTAATGGAGATTACACGTTCCCCTCTACCACCCAACCACGGATATTAGAAAACAAATATTTCTGTGTGGAGAAAAGGGGGGGGGGGGGCGAGGGAAGTCTGGAAACTAATTCCACAGAAATATATTATAGTCTGGATATTTCTAAAAGGTATATAACTACACCTTGCTGATAAACAATCATTTACTTGTGTCCAGGGAATTTTTAATCAGTCCCAAAAATCAGATTAAAAAATTAAAGTCTGCATGCAGCGCTGCAAACCTGTCTCCACCAGAGGTTGCAAGACTCAAGTAATCCATCCCCCAGAACTTTTTCAAAAGTAAAAATTGTTCAAGTTTCATTCTCAAACCTTATTTTTATGTAATCTTATGTAACAGGCCAACAAAGTTGTGAGGTGAAAGGAAAAGGATAGGTTGTTTTGACATTAAACAACATTAAAGCAAACTTCATATCCAGACTGTAATCTGGTTCAGGTTTTCATATCCTTTCCATTATGATTTTCAAAGTCCCCCCCTAAAGGCTGAGGTTGCAGGATTCCACTATTTGTTGTTTTTAACATGATACCAAGAGGATGCAGGCTGTACATGGAAAATGGTTGTGAAATGCTAAATTAATAATAGAAAAGGAAAATCATGTTGGATGTTCATTTAAAACGCAAGAGAGAAATAAGTCGTGCGTTCCTTTTAGAGCCTCTCAGTTACTCATCACCTGTTTTTATACAGCTTTCCACAAAACCAACACTGCTGTTCAGACAGAAACTTGTTACGCACATGCATTGAGTCTACAAAAAAACTGTTAGTTTTATTGTTAGTCGTCCAGTTTTTGTTTGGAATGATGGAAATGGTGCCGTTGCAAGTAAAGTGTTTAGTATGAAGTAGGGGTGTGACGGTACATAAAAACCACGGTTCGGTGCGTATTTGGGGTCTTAAAGTCCCAGTTCGGTATACAAGTTTGGTACATTTTATTCAAGAAAAAATAAATACAAATGTGTATATACATTTTTTTTACTTTAATCAGCATTAAATAAAGAACCTTTTTTTTTTTTTTTTTACCAAATTCCCTCCTTTCAATTCCTGGAGTTAATTTGATTTTATTATGTTCAATAACTTAAAAAAGTTGAAAATATAGAACTGACTGTAGATTTGATTAGATTTTTAAAAACAAATAAAATAGTACAAGCAGATATAGCCAGAGTAGAAAACAATATAACCAATATAACAAAACCGTTAAATAATACTTTACCCATATTTGAGGATAAAACATGCTTAAATCACTTTGAAGTTTTAATATTTTGATAACCTAGTCTCCCGGCTGTACTTGAATGCCGCAAGGGCAGCTGTTGGGGAAAAATACCTTCTCATCAACTGGGATTCTGCCCACATGCGTTTTATACAAAATAAGGATGCTACTGGTAGCCATGTGGACGTTAGCTGTTTTTTCTCTGGCATCAGGAATGTTTAAATTCAGCTGAGGTGAGTAATTCAGTTCAGTGCAGAGCGTGTCATGTACCTTATTGCTCTTGAAAGATGCGTTCGCTGTGAAAGTTCTGGTTCAGTCCATCTTTCTTTTTCTACTGTAGCTGCATGAGAAAGCGACATTAATGTTGTAACCATGGATGATAGCTGGGAGTCATTTCTGTTTTGGTGTCACTTTTAAAAGTTGCCCTGTGGAAGGTTGCATTGTGCTCTGAGTTCCGCTCATAGAAATTCTGCATGTGTTCAGGAAACAGCTGAATTCGTCCAGTACACGTGAGTATCGAACCGAAAAATCCAAATACGAATACATGTACCGTTACGCCCCTAATATTTAGACATGTTGTGTATGGTTTGCTATCTTATTGAACAAGAAAGCAAAGCTTCAGAAACTGAGGAGTGACAGCTTGGACCATAGTTCTCATAACAAAATGAGTAAATTGAGACAATGACATCGCACATTTTGTGCTACATCAAATGTTTATTGATAAAAATAAGTTTAATATCAAATTATCATAACATACATCAATCAAGGACAGTTTACATTTGGAGTTACTCTATAAATGCCTTCCCCCAAACATTTGTTCATATTAGGTCAAAGAAAATTTTAATTTTATCATAACAGCTTCCCTATTTTTCCAACACATTTTTTCAGTATAAAAATAAGAAATATATTATTGTAAAATGCATTTATATAAAAAGTAATCACAGATGGCGATCATTGGACGGATTTGATTCACTTTACAGCTGGATGAGGGTGATGGCAGACTCGTACCAAACCCAGAAGCCTGGATAGACGGGCTCGCTGAAGGAGGCCTTGAAGCGGTGGAGGAGGGACATGTTCTCACCTACGGTGTAGAACGAGAGGGTGCCCCCGTCGTAGTCCAGGAAGACCCCGATGCGGGACGAGTAAGGCGCCTTGATTTCAGCCTGGTCTTTGTTGTGACGGGCTGAATAGCTGGAGTCGGAGCAGAAGAGGCTCCACGATTTGCGGTTGTAGCCGATGCGGCAGCTGTCTCCGTAGCCCGTCCTCTTGATGCCCTTGTAGGCAACTCCGATGGCAGTGCCCTCCCCGCTCCAGTCTACCTCCCAGTAGTAGGCGCCACTGGCAAGGTTCTCCCTACACAGGACCTGAGGGAGGGAGTCGAACCTGGCGGGGTTGTCGGGGTAGTCTTGGGGGTCTCTCTTGAGGGCGGCCTTTCTATTCCCTCGAGACAAGTAAAGCTGTCTGTAGGCTGTGTTAGGGTCTAGAGTGAGCTGGCAAGCATCTAAATGACAAAAAAACACATTCACTCAACAACAGGAATCATTTAACTGAAATTGCTTGGGGTTAAATATAAATGAGTAAAACACAGCAGGCCGAGGAACCCCCTCACCGGTGCACCGTTAACTGCAAGGTCCCAGAGGTTAGCAGAATCTAATAAGTGTTTACACCTCTGTTAGATGTTGAACAAACTTCTGCAAGAGCATGCTTTGAATAGGGAAAAAGCAAGAGACCCTCTGGCTGGACACACACAAAATCAGAAAAATCCCAGTGGGAAGATGTCACCTGCCTGCTGTGTACCGCCACCTCTGCAGGTCACAGTTGGTGGGACACCCGGTGGCCTCGCCTAGTTCGGCCCGGCCTTTGATCTGGAATTCCAGAAGTAATGACACTGTTTGTGAGTGTGTGACCACAAACAGAAGTTCACCAAACAAAGACCCTCTAAGAGGTCAGACCAATGACCTGTGAGAATCCATCTCAGTCCTAAAACAGCTGGTATCCCCACGCTTTCAATTTAGACATAGACAAAAAGAAGCTAAATGGAACAGGGAGGGGCTCTCACACTGAAAGTCGGGTGAAAATCACAAACCTCTTAGAGTACCAGCATGCAAAAACATTTGCAAAAAATCTGCCCCTGTCTCTGTCACCACTGCATGGCTTGTAGCTGTTTCTGATATCAGATTTTGTGGTCAGTCACAGGGTCTGACAGATTATTAGCATCTAATTTGCCTCATGCACTGGGCTGAGCAGAAGGAGAGGAAGCAGCGAAGTGTGTCACGGCAGAAACAGAGACTCACATCTCAAGAAGTCGTCCCTGTACTGAGGTTCCTGGACGGGTACGGCCTTGTACATCACAGCCTCTTCACCTGTTGAAGCACATGTAGAAAAGAATCAGAAAACATCTCACTTGGTCGAGGTCATTTCTGTATCTGGTTTAACACTGACAGCCTGACACTCCTCATAGGGGTTTAACATTTAACCAGGCTGCAACTGATTGGCCCCAGAATGGCCTCTGATTAAAATCATGTGCAAACAAACAAGACTGAAAATAGTCCAAAAGCTTTGACTTTCAAATAGGGTCAGTTCATAGTATATCGTCTGGTTAATGGGTCGACTGTAACATTTTTACTAACACACAACATAAGGTAGAACATTTTCCTGACTCACTTTTAATTGACCGTTTTGTTTTGGGTTCATCCAGCTGACAGAAGGTCATTTTGTTCACTGCAAATGGAAGCAGGAAGAAGTTAGGTTCAGGGTTACAGTGCCAAAACCTTCACATTTTCATGGTTGTTGAATGGAACTGAGAGCTACCGATCCTGATTCTGCCTTCGGCGCTCACCTGTTTTGGCGACCTTCACCAGCTCATCGTTGCTAAATTCGTTCAGGTGCTGCTTCATCTCGGAGACGGCCTTGTTCACAGAGCCGAAGGTGAAGTAGGGATTTACTGAGACCGAAGGCAACTCCTCAGCGTCTGTCTGGGCTATCAGCATGTGGAAACTCTGAAAACCAAAATCAGCAGGACTTTTAACATCGGGATTGGCCAACTAGGGTTAGGGGTAGGGTAGAGTTAAGGATTTCTATGGATGGGAGCTGTTCTTGTTTTTTTACCTGGATGAAGTGGATGTGGTCCTCAGTGCGGGACAACTGGGTGATCTCACTGTCTCTCCTCTTGAGGTCTGCGATCTCGTGATTCAGACGCTCCATGTGGCCCTCTGCGCTGTTGAGTGCAGCTCTCTTGTTCGTTGATATCAGCTTGGCCATCTCCTGCTGCATCCTCTCGATGGAGCGCATCATGTCGCTAAACATCTTCTCGCATTCCTGCAGCGCTCTCTGGGCCGAACTCTGCACCGGGAGACAAGAGGCGTTTGTCATATAAATCAAGCGGTTGCCACACCATTTTTTTCCTAGTATGCTTAAAGAAGCTGTCATCACTCTTCTGAGATGGAATGTTGTCAGGGGGTGGCTGATTTAATGTTCCCGTCAATGTTTAGTGGTTAGTCTGGTCTTATCTGTGTGATGGATGATGGGGAGTTACGAACCTTGAGTGAGTCCACAGCTTGTTTCAGCTCCTCCATCTGCTTGAGACGGTCATGAATCTTTTCCTGGATCTCCGCCTGGGTGGCGCCCAGACGTTGCTAAAATTGAAACAAGAGAAAATGCTGATAATTATGAGGACAGTGGCACAAATCAGCTGCTAAATCATCTGGGGTGTTTTTTCCCCCTTTCTTAAGTGTTAGACTTCTTGTTAAAGGCTATGGCTCTGAGTTGATTCTGGAAGCTGTCTATGTGACCATTTGCATGAGTCTTGTTTTTTTTCTGGCTTTGTTTAGTCTGATTCATATCTTAACCTTGCATTACTTCTACAGGGAACCATTGTCTAGATTTGCTCAAGGCTACGTTATTTAATGCTATGTATTTGAGAAGAGTATATGGTAGCATTATAAACATATCAAAAGGTGAGTCAGCTACCAGTCTGACGGGTGTCTTAGTAGTTTTTATAGCATTACATACCTGTTCATCAGCTCTCTCCTGCTCTGCTGACACCATGTCGTGACCCTTATGTTCTTTCACCGTACACAGCACACAGATACACATCTGATCGGTGCGGCAGAACAGCTCCAGGCCTTTCTGATGCTGTGGGCAGATCTGCCTGTCCAGGTGGCCGATCTCATCCACTAGTTTATGCCTTTTGAAAGTGGCCGACTCAAAGTGGGGTTTAAGGTGCTTCTCGCAGTAGGAGGCCAGGCACATCAGGCAGGTCTTGATGGCTTTGTGCTTCTTGCCGATGCAGATGTCACAGCCAACATCCTGGGGTCCCGCGTAGTTGTAGTCCGGGTCCGGAGGTGGCGGTGGAAAGGCCTCGGAGTTGCGTTGGATGGTGGAGTGCCGGGAGCCTCCTATGCGTCTCGGAGTGGGTCTCTTGTTGTAAGTCACCCTGCACTCAGGGCAGAGGTACTGGCCGGTGTGGTCCGCATGGTCCCAGTAGGTCTTCAGGCAGATGGAGCAGAAGATGTGTCCACAGGGGATGGACACAGGATCGCGGAGATATTCCTTACAGAGGTAGCAGCTTTCCTGATCAAAAGACATGTTGAAGTAAACCTTCTTATGCCGAGAAGATGCTAGAAGCGAGAAGCTGACTTGTGTCAGCACAGTGGCAAAGTGATCCTACAGGTAGTGCAAGAGCGACTTTTATAGAGTAAACAGAGGGAAGCTAAACTGGTTAAGCCGAAACCAGTAAAACGACGGGGCGGGGTAAGAACAGGACACAATGAATGTGTCCAACTCTTACAGAGTGCAGAGAGAATGAATGAAATGTGTGATCAAAAGGTACAAGTGCTGTTATTTTAATTATGGAGTGCAAAAAAAAGTAGTCTTTTTGTATATTTATTATTACAGAAATAAGACAACCGTAGGTCAAGGGATTTTTAACAAAGTAACAAGTGCAGTCAGAGTAAGGCATTCAGAATTTGCTCAAATTTAATCTGATTTCCTAGTTACAAAAAAGCAGAACATTTACATTTAACTGAGATAAAGTTTTAGGAAACCACAGGTGTGTCACTTTACTCTGAAGTGGACTTCAGTAGCTCACTACCTGGAAATGAATGCTTTCTCTCAGTATGCTCTGATATTTACCGGAATCAGAACGCAAACAAGCTGACCTCTTGCTTAAGAGTTTATTTTCTGCTCTTTGATAGATGATTTTATAGCTCCTTATCAACAGTAGAAATCAGCTCTAATGTCTCATCGTTGAATTGATTAAGGGATACAATTAATTTAAATCAATACCACAATACCGACGGGTTTAGCTCATTGGTTCTCAACCTTTATATAACCAGTAGCACCTTATGATAGAAATTTCAAAGTGATAGTATAACAGTATTTAGAATTGTTAGTTTCTTTGAAAATTTAACTGAACCCTAATGTCAGAAATCTAAGTGAGAGACTTCTGTCCAATTCTAGCCTTGAAATCCAATATGGCTACCTAATTTGTACCTCTGACAATCTGTATTTCATTAAATCATTCACACACTTTAGTGAAGGTGTTGCTACAGTGTTTGAAGGGACATCATGCAGAGAAATACATGCATTGGTCCTAGCTTAGAAATACATGCATTGGTCCTAGCTTATGATGCTAACAGTCGTTGGCATGGTCACTGAGCACATCAAACAGCAAATCAAATGGTTAGGTTGGGTTTGATGTCTTTCTTAGCTTAATTAGCCACTAGGACATCAAATCTAGATAAACCTATTACAAAATATTGAGCTTCTAAACATTTTGTCGTGTTCTGTCTACAAACCTCTATGTTTTTTGGAAGGATTTTTTTGTGATAGATTGCCACAAAGCAGTGCATGTTTGCGAAGGGAAAGGGAAATAATACAGGATTTCTGGCATGCATTTGTAAGCCAAACCCGTCTGATTTTTATTTACAGTAACTTAAAACGCGTGGTTCATGTTTCTCTTTTCACTCCCTACACGCTTTACTTTGTGTTCATCTGTCACATAAAATCCAGATAAAATGTATTCAAGCTTTTGGTATGACCTGGCATGAATACCTTTGGAAGACACTGTTGTCTTCTTCAGTCAGTGTGATGCTGACCTTCACCCCACCTGAAACTGGTTAATCATCAACTCTTTCAGTACTGATTTCCTTTGACAGGAACCCCCCCCCCCCCCAGCTAGTTTCTATTATTCACCTATTAAGCTGTATTTTTTTTGGGGGGTTTGAAACCAATTTCAATCCAACGTCAATTAAGTAAATCTTGCCATGTAAATAGGGAAATAAAAAACGCCTGCTTCTTGAAGTTAAAAACTTCCCTGTATATAATTCATCTCACAGAGTGAGCACACCTCCCTGCCAAGATGGAGTTTCAGTACCGTTGAGATGGAGCAAGGAATGCAACTACACTTGATAGGCCAGATAACAGGAGGGCCAGGAAAGCTTGCTTAAAAGATTCCATTGTGTTTGGGCCAGCAGGACCCAAGCAGAGTGCCAAGCATTATATAGGCTCTGTTTTGTGTCAAACAACAGGAACTACAGCTGACATCTAAGACCAAACGTAGCCTACTATTTCACAGAAAATTCATCTTTATTATTGAGATCAAGGATGAGCATTTTAAAAATGTAATTCCTTTGCTTTTATAAAATTCAATTAAGTTATTTCTGATGATTATTTGTTCACCTAATTACGTTTTAGAATTAGCTAACTAACCCCTGATAATATTAGCTTTGTAAGATGGCTTGATAAGATGATTTAGGTTAAATGGTTTTATAGCAGCAGATATTAGTCTGTTGTAATTGCAAACACTTCATTTGTTAATTAAGCTGAGCTACATTTGCTGGTTGCAAGCTAACTTACAATGCAGCGTATTAAAACCGACTCTAACATAGATCCCTTCCTACATCTTGCATGGATCAGCTGCACACAGTCAGGGAGTGCCAGTAGGAGTGGAGGATGTTATTGTTCTGCAGCATTATTTGGTTTGGATGACCTACAGTTTCTGTGCAAAATGTTGTCTGTTATTTTTCACCTAGACACTCCCCGATCAGAATATTCACATATTCACATCAATAGTTTCAATTTGTCCTTTGCTCAACAATGTTTTACCGAAATGTGGACATTGTTCTCATAAAACAAAATAGATATTTTTTATTGAGTAGAAAAAAACTCACTGAGCTTCCTTCATGTGAGATGTCCCAGCCATGTCAAATATTTTATCATCTTTTGCACATTTTGTCTCAGTCAGAACCTGTTTCATATCAAACAGATGCATTTTAAGAACAAAAACATGTTTCTATGAGATAAAAAAAGGAAGCAAATAAGTTTCTTACAGAAGGTCTTCTTTGTGCTGACATGGGCGTGTCCCAGAACACCACGGCGTTGCTTCCCTTGCAGTTGTTTTTGTATAAAAGCCCAGAGGTGGCCTTCCTTTGAGGTTCTCACTCTGGCTATGTAATATCTGAGAAAACCAAAATCCATACTGTCTCATAATCCATTTTAGATGCAGAACCACTAACAAAAGTACACTTGCACTTATATTCTAGCTTTACTTGTGTGTGCTGGACATTCATTCCATACATGAATTTGGACATATGGAAATGGGTGTTTTGGGTTTGGTCCAGTTTTCTCAAGCAAATCTCACTCCTATCATGAGATATCTTTTCTTAGACTAATCTCTGCATCTGAATCCTTTTTGATTTTACCTTACCAAAAAACTAAATTATTTCCTCTGTCTTCAGTTTTTCTCGCTCATCCACAGAAAAGTGGATCCTTTTGTTTTCCCTTTGATCAAACAACATTTGTCCTCCCCTGCACTCACTAGGCTGCAGAAGACACACCACACACCCTAGCCAAGGCGGACCCCTCAAACTGACCTTGGACTGACCTCAAGTTAACTGGAAATTTTCTGTTTGCATGCTACTCCTGTAAAAGACCAACGACACCTTAAACCTGATCATCCTTTCTGATGTTAAATATTTGTACAAATCCAGTGAAAACAAGATGTTGACATGAACTGAATGAAACCGGTTTTATAGTTAAGACTAAATGTTGCCTGTTTGGGGTCAGTTAAGATTACTAGAATTGTTTTTATTTGCTACATGGTAAAAAATAATGTGACAATGTTTTATTACTTTCTCCAAATTCAGAAGTTTATATACACAATATGCTTAAATAACTTGGTACTGCCCGGGGGTACTCCCCTCGGGGATTAATAAATTCAATTCAGTTAAATTCAGTTTATTTATATAGCGCCAATTCACAACAGATGTCATCTCAAGGCACTTAACAAGAAATCATTTCAATACATTTATACAAACATTCCAATCAGTTAAAAAGTTTCCTATTTAAGGAATCCCAGCAGATTGTGTCAGTCATTGGCGTGAGGTTGGGCAGACTTTCCAACCACAGCAATCCTTCATCATTCCTTCATACTGCGCAAGCATGTAGCGACGGTGGAGAGGAAAAACTCCCCTTTAACAGGAAGAAACCTCCAACAGAACCAGGCTCAGTAGGAGCGGCCATCTGCCACGACCGTCTGGGGGTTTGAGAAGACAGAGCAGAAAAACAGAAGGAACAGAAGATCTGATATAAGAGTACTTTCTATGTTACAGAAAGTAAAAAGTTGATAACAGGACACAGTGGATGTTCAGTTGCTGGGAGGATCATCCCAGCCGATGCCCCCCGTCCAACAGGGCATTGCAGCCAAGCAGGATACCAGACCAGGTGTATCTTCTATGGAGAGAAAAACACTGAGAGAAAACAAAGTTAACAGTCGAAATAACAGGATGTACTGTAATACAACTGGAGAGTCGTAGGAGAAAAGGATGTAGAAGAGTGAAGAAAATTGTTAAGTCTGTCCTCCAGCAGTCTAAGCCTATAGCAGCATAACTACAGAGCTACCTCAGGATAACCTTAGCCACTCTAACTATAAGCTTTATCAAAAAGGAAAGTTTTAAGCCTGGCCTTAAAAGTAAACAGAGTGTCTGCCTCACGGACTAAAGCTGGGAGCTGGTTCCACAGGAGAGGAGCCTGATAACTAAAAGATCTGCCTCCCATTTTACTTTTAGAAATCCTAGGAATTACAAGTAAACCTGCAGTCTGAGAGCGAAGTGCTCTTTTAGGAACATATGGAACAATTAGATCTCTGATGTATGATGGAGCTGATTATTAAGGGCTTTGTATGTAAGAAGAAGGATCTTAAATTCTATTCTGGATTTAACAGGGAGCCAATGAAGGGAAGCTAAAGCAGGAGAAATGTGATCTCTCTTTTTAATATTCATCAGAACTCTTGCTGCCGCATTTTGGATCAACTGAAGGGTTTTAATGGCATTTTGTGGACTACCTGATAGTAAAGAATTACAGTAGTCCAGCCTTGAGGTAACAAATGCATGGACTAGTTTCTCAGCATCACTCCTGGACAGGATGTTTCTAATTTTAGTAATATTCCGTAGGTGAAAGAAGGAAATCCTAGAAACCTGTTTAATATGGGATTGAAATGTCAAGTCTTGGTCAAAATAACGTCGAGGTTCTTTGCGTTATTACTGGGGGCCAATTTAATGCCATCCAGATGAAGTGATTGACTAATCAGTTTCTTTTTTAGAACTTCTGGTCCAAAGACAGCAACTTCTGTCTTGTCAGAATTTAAAAGCAAAAAGTTTAGATTCATCCATGTTTTTATGTCTTCCAGAGATGCCTATAATCTACCTAACTGACTGGGTTCATCAGGATTTAAGGATAAATATAGGTGTGTATCATCGGCATAGCTGTGGAAATTTATCCCATGCTGTCTAGTGATTCTACCAATTGGAAGCATATATAGGGTGAAAAGAATTGGTCCAAGCACAGAACCCTGTGGAACTCTACAAGTAACCCTTGAGAGTGAAGAAGATTGATCATTTAGATGAACAAACTGGAATCTGTCAGACAAATATGATTTCAACCAGCGTAGTGCTGTTCCTTTGATCCCTACAACATGTTCAAGCCTTTCTAGGAGAATATTATGATCGACTGTGTCAAAAGCCGCACTGAGATCTAACAAAACCAGAACAGACACCAGTCCATTATCTGAGACCATCAGAATATCATTAGTAACCTTCACCAGTGCTGTTTCAGTGCTATGATGAGCTCTAAAACCTGACTGAAACCCTTCAAACAGGTTGTTACTGTTTAGATGCTCACAGACTTGATTAGCAACAATTTTCTCAAGGATTTTGGATAAGAAAGGAAGGTTAGATATAGGTCTGTAATTCACTAAGTCATCTTGATCAAGGGAAGATTTCTTGAGTAAAGGTTTAATTACAGCTATTTTAAATTCTTGTGGTACGTATCCGTTTACTAAGGATAGATTCATCATATCCAAAATGGGGCAAGGAACCAAATGGAACACTTATTTAAATAATTTAGTTGGGATTGGGTCCAACATACAAGTTGAAGGTTTAGATGAGGCTAATATTTCTGATAATTCCGAAAGGTAGACTGAATCAAAATCTGAAATAAAGTATTTCTGATTGGGATGTCATGCCTTTGTGAGCTTCTGAATGGTTCGTTTTCAACATTTAAGTTAATTGGAGGATCGCTTTTGGATGCATTTTTAGGCAACACCTCAAACACACCTTGTAATACATCATGAAAAAATCAAGATACAGTAGGGCAAAAAAGTATTTGGCAGCCACCGACTATACAAGTTGTCCCTCTTAAAAAGATGAAAGAGGTCTGTAATTTTCATCATAGGTACTCTTCAACTGTGAAAGACAGAATTTTTTTTTTAATCCAGGAAATCACATTCTGTGATTTTTAAAGAACTTATTTGTAAAATTGTGCAGAAAATAAGTAGTTAGCACCTACAACCAAGCAAGAAGTCTGGCCCTCACAGATCTCTTACTTCTTCTTAAAGAAGCTCTTCTATCCTCCACTCGTTACCTGTATTAATGCCACCTGTTTTAACTTATCTGTATAAAAGACACCTGTCCACACCTTCAAACAGTCTGACTCCAACTTCCACCATGGCCAAAACCAGTGAGCTGTCCAAGGACACCAGGAACAAGACTGTACCGCTGCACAAGACTGGGATGAGCCAATCTACAATAGGCAAGCATCTTGGTGAGAAGAGATCAGCTGTTGGAACAATTAATAGAAAATGGATCATTGACAATCTCCCCCGACCTGGGGCTCCATGCAAGATCTCACCTCATGGGGTACACATGATCTTGAGAACAGTGCAGAAACAACCCAGAAATACACGGGGGGAACTGGTCAATGACAAAGGTTACTAACACACTATGTCGTCATGGATTAAAATCCTACAGGTCCCCTTGCCTAAGCCAGCACAAGTCCAGGGCCATCTAAAGTTTGCCAGATACCATGTGGATGATCCAGAGGAGGATTGGGAGAATGTCATGTGGTCAGATGTGACCAAAATAGAACTCTTTGGTATAAATTCCACTTGCCGCTTTTGGAGGGGGAAGAAGGCTGAGTTGTATCCCGAGACCACCATACCTATTGTGAAGCATGGGGGTGGAAACATTGTGATTTGGGGCTGCTTTTCTGCAAAGGGGACAGGACGACTTCATTAAGGAAAGGATGAATGAGGCCATGTATTGTGAGATATTGTGCAAAAACCTCCTTCCATCATTGAGAGCATTGCAGATGAAACGTGACTGGATCTCGCAGCATGACAATGATCCCAAACACACCCCCTGGGTAAAAGAAGGAGTGACTACGTTAAAAACCATTTCAAGGTTCTGGAGTGGCCTAACCAATCTCCAGACCTCAATCCAAAAGAAAATCTGTGGAGGGAGGGGAAAGTCTGTGTTGCCCAGCGACAGCCCCAAAACATCACAGCTCTAGAGAAGATCTGCATGGAAGAATGGGCCAAAATACCAGCTACAGTGTGTCCAAACCTGGTGAAGACCTACAGGAAACATTTGACCTCTGACATTGCCAAGCAAGGTTACTTTACAAAGTACTGAGGTGAACTTTTGTTATGGACCAAATACTTAATTTCCACACCATTATACAAATAAATTCTTTCAAAATCATACAATAGGAAATCCTCGATTTTTTTTACATTCTGTCTCTCACAGTTGAAGTGTACCTATGATGAAAATTACAGACCTCTCTAATCTTTTTAAATGGGACAACTTGCACAACCGATGGCTGGAAAATACTTTTTTGCACCACTGTAAATCCACGAGGATACTATAATAAGAATTGTGGAGCTCCACAAGTCTGGTTCATCCTTGGGTACAATTCCCAGATACCGGAAGGTGCCACGTGTATCTGTTTAAACAATAATGTGCAAGTAAACTGAGAAGGAGAATGTCCCGGAAATACATATGATTTGGTGCAAAATGTGCAAATCAATCTCAGAACGCAACTGAAAGACTTCTGTGAAACAGGTAAGAGAATCTGAATTCCCACAGTGAAACGAGTCCTGTACAAACATGGGCTGAAAGGCCACTCAGTGCAAATGCACTCACGAGGAGCCACAGGGTCTACTCCTAATGTAGGAGGGACTTGTGCACTTTGCAAAATAAAAAAGTCCTTTTTCAGGACTGTGTATTTCAACAATAATGTTGTAAAAATCCAAATAACTTTACAGATCTTCATAGTAAAGGGTTTAAACAATGTTTTCCATGAATGTTCAATTAACCATAATCAATTAATTAACATGCACCTGTGGAATGGTCGTTAAGACCATAACAGCTTACAGAAAGTCGGCATTTAAGGTCACAGTTCTAAAAATGCAGGACACTAAACAGACTTGTCTACCGACTGTGAAAAACAACCAAAGAAAGAGGCCCAGGGTCCCTGCTCATCTGCGTGAACGTGCATTAGGCATGCTGCAGGGAGGCATGAGGACTGCTGACGTGGCTAGGGCAATAAATTGCCATGTCTGCACTGTGAGACACCTAAGACAGCGCTACAGGGAGACAGGAAGGACAGCTGATCATCCTCGCAGTGGAAGACCACGTGTAACAACACCTGCACAGGATCGGTACATCCGAATATCACACCTGCGTGACAGGTACAGGATGGCCACAACAACTGCCCGAGTCACACCAGGAACACACAATCCCTCCATCAGTGCTCAGACTGTCCGCAATAGCCTGAGAGAGGCTGGACTGAGGGCTTGTAGGCCTGTTGTATGGCAGGTCCTTACCAGACATCACCAGCAACAACGCCGCCTATGGGCACAAACCCACCTTCGCTGGACCAGATAGGAGTGGCAAAAAGTGCTCTTCACTGATGAGTCACGGTTTTGTCTCACCAGGGATGATGGACGGATTCGTGTTTATTGTCAAAGGAATGAACGTTACACCGAGGCCTGTACCCTGGAGCGGGATCGATTTGGAGGCGGGGGGTCCGTCATGGTCTGGGGCGGTATATCACATCACCATCGGACTGAGCTTGTTGTCATTGCAGGCAATCTCAATGCTTTGCGGTACAGGGAAGACATCCTCCTCCCTCATGTGGTACCCTTTATGCATGCTCATCTGGACATGATCCTCCAGCAGGACAATGCCACCAGCCATACTGCTCGTTCTGTGCGTGAGTTTCTGCATGACAGCAATGTCAGTGTTCTGCCATGGCCAGCGAAGAGCCCGGATCTCAATCCCATTGAGCACGTCTGGGACCTGTTGGATCGCAGGGTGAGGGCTAGGGCCATTCCCCCCAGAAATGTCCAGGAACTTGCAAGTGCCTTGGTGGAAGAGTGGGGTAACATCTCACAGCAAGAACTGACAAATCTGGTCCAGTCCATGAGGAGGAGATGCACTGCAGTACTTCAAGCAGCTGGTGGCCACACCAGATACTGACTGGTACTTTTGATTTTGAGCCTCCCTTCATTCAAGGACACATTATTCTATTTCTGTTAGTCACATGTCTGTGAAACATTTTTAGTTTGTCTTATGGTGTTGACTCTTTTAGTGTTCATACAAATATTTACACACATTAAGTTTACTGAAAGTAAAAACAGTTGAAAGTCAGAGGACGTTTCTTTTTTTGCTGAGTTTAGATGGCCTCATGAGGAAAGACGACTATGTGGAAATTTCATCGCAAGAAATCAGAGGGGAAGTCAAAACTAGAGAGCAGATGGGTCGTCCAAACTGACAATGACCCTAAACATGCAGCCATATTTGTTGCAAAGTGAATGACAAAGTCAGGATTTATGAGCATGGTCATCCCAAAGCCGGAGTCCCATAAGAAAATTGTGGGCGGAGCTGAAAAGGTGTGTGTGACCAAGGTAGCCTACAGACCTCACCCAGTTGCACAGTTCTGTGAGAAGGCACGGGCCAAAATTAACAGCAAACTATTGTGAGAATCTTTGGGAAGGAAACCCAAAATATTGTAATGTAATAAGGCAGTAATCAGTATGCAAATTTCTGAATTTGAATAAATGCTTTAAATATTTTCTAAAAGAAATCTCACACTATTTTTGGCATTTAATCAACAGAAATAATGCTGGTAATCCTAACTGACCAAAAACATGACACATTTAACCTGATTTCATATCATAAAAGGTTATGTGTGTCATTTATAATCATCTGGCTTCAACTATATGTGCCCTAAAGAGGTCCCATTTCTTTTTAACGCCACCAGAAAAGTTTATTCATGTGGATCTGCTGTGGTTCCCTCCACGGATGGGCTGTTAAATCCGTGAGCACAGAGCATTTGCTTTCCTCGTGAGGAAGGAAGGAAGGGGGAAACTGGCTTATCAGAAACCTGGCCAAATATGGAGAAGTGAAACTACCAAGTGAATGACATAGAGCTACATATGAAGGGTGAGGCAATTTTTACTTAGATAACCTCTTAGAAAGAAAAAAAAAGCACATACTTGAAACTGTCTATTGTGACAGTAAACACTGAATGACACGTCAGCATGGGGGCACTAATAGATTAGACTTACTGGAATGCTAATGAAACGTTGTCATCAGACACTTCATGCTCGAAGTCAGCATCTCCCTGTGGATTTTTACCACCATCTTGCGTTAAATAATAAAATGTGAGTCAGGGTGACAGGAACATCTCGTTTTACTACAAAAAAAATAAATAAAGTGACATAACTGGAATGAAACATGCAGAGTAATGCAGAAACCATCCATTGCAACACACCTGGACGCGGCAGGAATGTTGTTTGTGTGTGTGCGTGCATACCTGTGTGTTTCCATTGGCCGTGTCGACTATAACTGTTTCTCTTTCTGCTTCCCAGCAGTACACCGTACGCACACATCTACAGCTATACATGGCCGTTCAGAGTGAACAGACGGGTCCTACCTGTCGCAGCGTAAATACTGCAACTCTGAATTCCACAGCAAGTTACAAGATTTTTTTTTTTTTCTTCAAACAATACCCCCAGTTATTATTCTGAAAAATTTTGATCTGGGTTCATTTGAGCCCAGAGTGTCTGTGTTTGTTTATTGGGTGGTGGGCTGAAATTCCTACAGTATTCCTCAGCATGCTTTAATGTTTGTCGAACTATAACCGGTTTAAGACAATGGCGATTCTGTGTGACAACAATAGGTGGAAATGCAGCTGCCGGGACCTGTGTGTGCAGTCCCAGCCGCACATGAGCTTCATGAGGAATTCAGGAAGAGAGGAAGCTGCTGGGAGAAAGGAAACGTTTTCCTTCCCCACTAAATGTGGCTGATTTAATTATTCACATTTCATTCATTCTCCTTCCTTCACTCTCTTCTCTCTGATCTGCTTCTCTCTTTTTTTTCTTCTCCCTCTTACTTCTTGCTCAACTTGCTTATCTGAGCTGAGCTGGGCAGGGCTCCGTGCACTCACGGCACAGGGGGAGGGGCCTCGCCTGCTTTCAATCAATAACCTCTGGAATTTAGAAATACAAGTAGATCCTGTGCCTGGCAGGCTGTTCCACACCGTTGAGGGCGGGCTCTCTCACACACTCAGCGAGCTCTCTATCCACTTCTGGCACTCTCTCTGTCTGTTCCTGCAGGTCTGACCGCCTTTGGAGCCCATCACAATGGCTGATCACACTTCTCCTGATTATTTCAGCTGCTCCTTGTGTCAGACTCTCCTCAGGGACCCAGTGGCTATCCCCTGCGGCCACAGCTTCTGCATGGACTGCATAAGTGGCTACTGGAACGAAGCGGACTACACTGGGATTTACATTTGTCCCCAGTGCAAGATCACATTCACCCAGAGGCCCGTGCTCCGACCCAACGCCACCCTCAGCATGGTGGCCGAGAAGATCAAGAAGAGCGGCCTGAACCTCAACCTGAGCACGTCCCAGGCAAACGTCTACGCCGGGACGAACGACGTGCCCTGCGACTTCTGCATGGGGAAGAAACTCAAGGCGGTCAAGTCCTGCCTGAACTGTCTGGCGTCCTACTGCGAGAAGCACTTGAGGCCGCACTACGAGTCGGCCACGTTCAAAAGGCACAAGCTGGTGGACGAGCTGGGGAACCTGGACAGGAAGATCTGCCCCCAGCACCAGAAGTCCCTGGAGCTCTTCTGCCGGACGGACCAGATGTGTATCTGTGCCATCTGCACCGTCAGTGAACACAGGGGCCACGACATCGTTTCCGCCGAGGCAGAGAGGGGCGAGAAACAGGTAAGGCTTCCTGGTTTCATAGAAAGCTTGATGTGGTGTTGCTACCAGCTGCTGAAACCCTCCATGCTGATTGATGAAACCAAACGTTGCTTGTACACACTCTTTAAATGAACTTGAGTGAAAGCAAACAGGCTGTTTTTTTCCCCCCAACCTCCTGGGATTGCTGTTTGGACTTTGACCCATTTCACCAACACTATCAGCTTCCCTGGCAGGCATTCAGGGCCGCCAAAACAAACCCAGCTCTTTGATTAGCTGTGGGGAAGCTGTGAGGAGGAGGATGGGGGGGTAGATGGGCGTGCCTTATACTTATCACACACAACCCCCCCTACACACACACGCACACACACACACACACCCACCCCTACACACGTACACACACCTTCCTAAAAGCTGCTATCCAGAGAGTATGGTGATTCCAGCTGTGGGATAAATACACAGAAACTGCGGCCTTCTCTTTCGCTGAGTCGGTTCTCACCTATGGGAGTGGGGCCTGGGACGGGACCGGAATGTCAGGGAGTGAAGGCAGACAACACCTCGGTTCAGTCTCACTTTGGCAATGAGAGGCGAAATGACTCACGGATGACACAGCCTGTAAAACAATGTGGAGCAGATAAGAGCGTCAGCAGATACTGCGGTGGGAAGCTGTTCCACTGTGTGACAGACGTACAGTAGGAGAGGTTTTATAGCAAGCAGCCAGGGATGACAACTATGATATATTCAGCCTGGTTTCCCTCGTGCAAAGATTTACAACCTGATTCTCACATCCTTTCCTCCATCTCTCCCCATCCCCCCTCTCATGTTATCCCCCTCCCTTCCTAGATTCCCCACATTCCTCAAGCTTATCTTGGAGAATGGGTTGGTGGGATGGTTAAGTAAAAGCGGAATTAGAAACCTCCCTTTCTATCACCGTGCACCTTAAAACAGCGCCCTAACAGCCAGGTGGCAGCCGTAGTTTCGCATTCCTGACATGACCAGAATTCCTTCACATTTTTTTTTCTGTTCCTCCCTCTGAGATAAAAGCGAGCCGCGTTAAGAAGCTCTTTTAAGCAGGGTTTTGTTCGGCATTCCGAAAGGGCCTCCCCAGATATATTCTCTGATGAGAAAGAATGCCACTCTTGATCCAGTCCTTTATATCCTGCACTCCAAGAACTCATAATATTCGACCCCATGTGTCCAAAAATCGGAGTTACCGCTCGTTTGAGTCATTTACTGCAACACTGTGTGATGCAATAAGGGAGGATGGTACTGTAAAGTTATCCGTGTAGGAGTGCCTAAACAAAACTACAGAAATGGATGGATTTGTAATCCTCCTTTTATTTTCCAGAAACTGTTGGGAGTTTCCCAAGCTGAGATTAGACAAAAATGCCAGGAAAGGGTAAAGGAGCTGGAAGAACTCAAGACTGCTGTGGATTCACTTAAGGTAGGGTGTACAATTTTTTTAACAATTATTTTTGCATAACAATTTTACGATTTAAACCACAGTGACTGTGATCTCACCCATAAACTGCTTTTCTTCTCAGAACTCAGCCCAGAGAGCCATGGTGGAGAGCCAGAAGATGTTTGAGGACATGATTCGCTCCATTGAGAGGATGAGGTCAGAGGTGACCAAGCTGATCGGCATCAACGAGAAGGCCGCCTTCAACCAGGCCGAGGCTTTGATCGAGCGCCTGGAGCAGGAGATCGATGAGCTCAAGAAGAAGGAGTCTGGCCTCAAGCAGCTGTACAGCACCGAGGACCACATCCACTTTTTGCAGGTAAGACACGTTTTTCAGATTTTGACCAAAATCAAGCACGCCACGTCCAAGTGAATCGGTTTAGATGTTCTCCCTGATATTCCCGCTTGCCTCCTCCCATCAGAACTTTAACTACCTGTGCACCCCAACTGATGACGGCTTCATACCCAAGGTGACCGTGAACCCCGACTTCTCCTTCGCCTCTGTCAGGAAAGCCGTGGCGGTAATTAAAGAGCGTCTCGAGGAATTTGGCAGGGAGGAGCTGGTCAAAATTTCCAAAACAGGTTGGGTCTCAATGGTACAAACGGTTACACAAAGGCCCGAAAACAGCTGCTGTTTTTTGTTTAAAACATAAATGTACTCTGCTTTACAGTGAATGAAGTCCCAGTCTACACTACGGAGAGCCGGACATTGGACAGAAGGAGCAGAGGTGAGCGCCGGAACGTTCTTTAGACTCTCATGGGTTAATTATTATTTATGTTGATGTTATTGTATCTGTAAGCCATAGGAGACGAGCTGCTCAGCAGACATGCATAAACAGGCTTTGAAAAAGTATTCACACCTCCTGAAATTTTCACACATCTCTCGTTAAATCCACTCGGATTTTATTTGATAGACAAACATAAAATAGCACATATTTGTGATGTGTAAGAAAATGTTTTCACCCCCCCTCAATCTATTGACTGAAACATAAAAGAGAGTGGCGCAACTGAAAACCTACCAAGACATGGCCATCCACCTAAACTGACAACACAAGCAAGGAGAGAATTAATCAGAGAAGCTGCCAAGAGGTGTCTATGATGACTCTGGAGGAGCAGCAGAGATCCACAGCTCAGGTTGGAGAATTTGCTGAGAAATCTGGCCTTTATGGAAGAAGGGCAAGAAGAAAGCTGTCACTAAAGGAAAGCCATTAGAAGTTGTCTTTGCAATCTGCCACAAGCCATGTTGGGGAAGACAGCATACATGTGCCGGAAGGTGCTCTGGTCAGATGAGGTCAAATCACCCTGAACACACCATCCGCTCTATGAAACATGGTGGTGGCAGCATCATGCTGGGGACAGGGATGGAATACTCAGGTCCTGACTTGACTCGAGCAGCACGCCGATGACTTGCACTTGGACTCGAACTTGCAATGTTAGGACTCTGACATGTGAAATTGCTATTGTTGGAATTAGCAAGTAGCTGATGCTAACGCTAGCTTGTTATATTAGGTCAGATTACTAGACAAAATTAAAGACCACAACTTCTCAAAGCCTTTGTAAGTGTACAGGTACAGTTCACTCCAATCCCACGCCAAACTCGCCACGGGGGGGTGGGGGCTGGGAGGATGTCTGATAGTTTTATCCCCAAACCCACGGGGCGTGTCTGTGAGACCATGGCTGCTGTAACACAGTCGATGCCTGTGACGTAAAGATGTACCGCTCTCCACCAATCACAACATTCAAATGCAGTAGCCACCGTTCAGCCCTAAGGGGGCAGCACTAAGACGTTTTTAGACCAAAAAGTGTAGAATTAAACAAGTTTACACCAAAATGTTAAAAAATCCCCAGAAACTGAAAGACTGCAATGGAAAAAGACCCATTTATACAGTTTAGAAGCAAAAAAAGAGTTGTTTTGGGGTTTAGTTACTCTTTAAACATGGCTTACCAAAACACTATTAAAATGCACAATCAACATGGGGAGCAGCTGATATCTGCATTATAATTTTACAATGTGTTAGTGTGAAGTAAATATTACCATCAAGGTGACATTTATTCCACACAATCCACTAATCGTGCTTCTCCCTCACATCTATTACACACAATAATTGACACCATATTCAGCTTCAACTATTTAATCAAAACCAGTGTGAGATCTTTTACATTTTCTAAGTGTATGATTAACTTTGATATGTTGCAGTTCAGTCTTTTGAAATATACGAGTTCCACAGTGAGGGTTGCCGTGGTTTTATGCTTTTATTACATTCAGAAGAGTGCTTCATTGTCATTTCATTTTTGTTCCCTGTTATTTGGCGCTGAAAGTTTGTTTTCATTTGAGCTAACTCCTATTTAATTTTTACGTAAGTTTTCCTGCATAATCATATAATTCATATAAAGAGAACTTTGTTTTGCTAAAAACAACAACAACAATGGTAGTTCTAAATAAAGAACTAAATATGTGATGTGTTGTTGCTGTGATTCCGGATTGAATGCCACACACAGTGCTTGAAATGAAACTGATTTAGACTAAACATAATTCATTTATGCTGGGGAATGCTTCATTCTTCTACAAAACCTGGTAAAAGCTGCAAAAGGTTGGGAAGATTGGGATGGAGGTTTACTTTCCTGCCAGACGACCCCAAGCCTTCAGATAGAGTTCACTGGGATGGTTTACATCAAAGGTTAAAACTAAGCAAGACTTAAACACTGATGGCTACACATGCTCTCCATCCAATTTGACTGATATTGAGCTATTTTTTTGAAGAAGAAACGAATGATTTCTTGTCACCTTATTCGTAGAGACATACCCTCAAAAACTTGCAGCTGAAACTGCAGCAAAAGGTTGCATCTCCCACCTAAAAACCATGAATAATTTTCACAATTGTCACTTCACAACTATGCAATAGTGTGGGTTAATTGCATTAAAAGAAGTTCAAGAGATATTAATACTTTTCCAAGGTACATTGTAGCGTTAAAATCACAATCAAAGCACATCAGGAAAGCATCGGAGGCATTTGAGTGGGTGTGTGCAGTTCAGAGTCACTCACCAGTGGGGTTTTTCTTCTTTTTATTTGGTCCTCAGGTAAAGAAATGACGGTGGACAATACTCCTCCTCCAGAGCCAAAGTCCAGAGCTGATTTGATCAAATGTAAGAAACTCTTACATTTTTTTTCTGAATTATGCTATGCTACCTGATCCCAATGAGGTATCTGTTGAAGATTGTTCATTCTCCTCATTCAGACTTCTGCCAGCTGAAACTGGACCCCATCACTGCCTACAAAGAGCTCTACATCTCTGAGGGCAGCAGAAAGGTCATCCGCACCAGAGACCTGCAGCCCTACAGCGACAACCCCGAGAGGTTTGACAGCTTCGCCCAGGTGCTGTGCCGAGAGGCCCTGTCCGGTGGCCGCTTCTATTGGGAAATCGAGTGGAGCGGTGAGTTCTCCATCGGGGTGGCCTACAGGGGCATCAGCCGGAAGGGCAAAGGCTCGCTGTGCCTGCTGGGCTACAACGACAAATCCTGGAGCCTCCTCTGCTCGGACACGGGATACTCCGCCTGGCACAACCGGGTGGACAAAGCCGTCAGCGGGCCGCACTCACCCAGGATAGGCGTGTACCTGGACCACACGGCGGGCGTGCTGGCGTTTTACAGCATCAGCAGCACCATGACGCTCCTGCACAGGTTTCAGACCACGTTTGTTGAACCCGTCTATCCGGGCTTCGGAGTCGGAACGTCTGTGAAGATCTGCAACGTCAAGTGAACACTGATATCTGAGCCTTCCTCTGAATATATTCAGACGTTTTATTTTCTATAACATACAGCATTGAAATGTATATTTTTTTGCAGAAATGTATAACTATAACATAACCACATTAATGGAGCTCTACTAGTTATGTTTAAGATTGAATGTGTGCATTTTTTTTTTTTACTCAACACATCCCATAGTGTATTAGATTTTACACTGTGCTGTTAAATCACACTTTAAACATGGCTTACCAAAACACTATTAAAATGCACAATCAACATGTGGAGCAGCTGATATCTGCATTATAATTTTACAATGTGTTAGTGTGAAGTAAATATTACCATCAAGGTGACATTTATTCCACACAATCCACTAATCGTGCTTCTCCCTCACATCTATTACACACAATAATTTACACCATATTCAGCTTCAACTATTTAATCAAAACCAGTGTGAGATCTTTTACATTTTCTAAGTGTATGATTAACTTTGATATGTTGCAGTTCACTCTTTTGAAATATACGAGTTCCACAGTGAGGGTTGCCGTGGTTTTATGCTTTTATTACATTCAGAAGAGTGCTTCATTGTCATTTCATTTTTGTTCCCTGTTATTTGATAACTGTGGCATCAAATGAGAGCGCTGAAACTTTGTTTTCGTTTGAACTAACTCCTATTTAATTTTTATGTATATTTTCCAGCATAATTATATAATTCATATAAGAAAAACGTTTTGTTAAAAAAAAAACAAAAAAAACATTGATAGTTCTGAATAAAGAACAAAATATGTGATGTGTTGTTGCTGTGATTCCAGACTGAATGCAACATAATATGGGGGAGACCGGGGTTGGTCGTCACATTGCTTATTACAGCTGATGGGGAATGTGGTTTGATTTTGATATCAAACATTTTGGCTTATTAATCTGCTCCTTTTACTCTATTCATCTTTCGATTTGAACACACAACACTGAGGTGAGAATAAGTTTTGTTAGCACCACCAACCGCCTCATTTCATTGCTACACTGTTACATGAGCTGTTCTCTAGGGGATTTATTCCACTGCTAATCAAACATGTGACCAAAACTTACAGCAAAAGGACATGAATGTTAGAGAAATGCTAGAAATTAAATGGATTCAAACTGAACACGATGCATACATATCTTCTAAATCTTTGCTTTTATAAGTGCAAAATTAAAAACCGGCCTTTGATTGGAATCGGTTAAAATTTTCCTCATCTTCGACAAAATGAATTTATTATCATAGAAGCCGCTGAATATGGAAGCGAATCTGCAATACTTCGAACTCCTCCTGCTGGTGGTAGAAGAATGTGCACTACAGTAGTAAGATCACACGGTATTAAATAAAGTTAGTTAGTAACGAATTTATATCTGACATCGTTTCGAGTTTCAGTATGTTCAAAACACCTCCATTCTGCTTAGTTATGTGCAAAGAGCAAAAACAGTTGGTTTTAGTCACTGGAAAAGTACACTCTTAATTGTGGGGTTTTATTTATCAGGATGTATTAAAATGACCTATTTTTAAAAAATCATGTATTTAAATTTAAGAAACATGAAACAGATTTTTTTTATTATTTAGGCTACGAATTAAAGCTTACAGAGTAGAGCAATGCGTTGAAAGTGGTTATTGTACTGTATTGGTATCTCAGTGCAATTCTTAAACTGTTTGGTGACATCACGTTGCAGTTTGAACTTTGACTGGGCCATTGTAACAGAATAAGTTTTGTTTTCTTTGCTGCCGTTTCTGGGATCATTGTCCCGTTTCATAAGCTGCAGCTGTATATTTGACTCTAGAATATTAATCAATCTTCTATCTTCGTGCTTGACAGTTAGCTGTTTGGTTACCCTCCCGAAACATGACACTGCATATTATGGCCAATAAAAAGTTTTCACACCCTTGGATGTTTTGCCCTGTTAATTTCTAAAAATCAATCATGAGCAACAAAATGTGGCTTTTTTTTTTTGGACCAAATAAACCATTTATTGAGAAAGTGAAAACGGATTTCTACAAAATGAGCGTTAAACAAAAATATTTAACATAAAGTAAACGATTGCATCAATATTCACCCCCTTTAAGCCAGTATTTAGTAGATGCACCTTTGGCTGTAGTCACAGCATGGAGTCTGTGTGGATAGGTTCTCTGTCACGCTGCACATCTGGACGATGCCGTTTTTCTCCATTCTTCCTGCCAAGGAGCTCCAGCTCTGTCAGGTTGCGTGGGGATCGGCTGTGAACAGCCCCTTTCAAATCCAGCCACAAGTTCTCTATCGTATAGAGGTCTGGGTTTTGACTGGGCCACTCCAGAACGTCCACATTGTCTTCAAACGTAGCCAGGTACTGATGAACCAGTGAACGACCCTTCCAGACACATCTGATCTGTCTTTATACCATAATCAATTAAGACAAACTCAAGTGATCTCCTTTTTACTCTTTGTGAGACTACTAGCACCAATTGGCTGGACCTCTGTTGAATTAGGTCAGACACTTTGAAGAGAGTTAGTCTTTATGCAGCCCTTTTTTATGTTTATTTTGTAAAAATAAGTTTTCACTTCGACATTAAAGGATTTTTAAAAAATACAACTTTTTTTGCTGAAAAAAAGCCACATTTTGTTGACTGACTTGTAAAAGCAATAAGAAGAGTAAATATCCAAAAGGATGAATACCTTTTATAAACACTATAACAAAAGGATATTTCTTGTCAAGACCCAGGTTTGCCTGTTAAAATTAACATTTGACTCCTATGTTGGGCACAATTCCATGAAACTACATTCTCAGAAGTAATTTGCATGTATATACAGGACAAGAGAGATGAAAGTAGTTAAATTAAATCCATAACACAATATCCACATTTAACAGAAAATAGTATTAACTATCCCAATCCTGACCAAATGTATTTCAAGAGTTTTTAGTCTTATGTTCTTTAATTTAAAAGCAAAGATTTTATATTAGAACTATGGGTAAATCAGTCTGTAGGTAACATTAAAGCAGTTCCGTAACAAAAAGCAACAAGTCTGAAACAAACAATAGATATCAGTTTATTGGTTCCCAGTATTCTCACAGGAGGTTGAGCATAGAACGCTCAAAAGAAAAGAAAAAAAAAAAAAAAAAAAAAACAGTCCAAAAATCTCAGACATTGTAGCCAAAAAGACCGCGTTTGCCAATGCACTCTCCGATGTAGAACCACATCAGAACTTCAGTGGCCACCAGCCCATTCCTCAGAGCATCCTGAAACACAAAGATTTAATAAGCAAGAAAACCGTGCAGTCATTGTTGCACATAGGGGGGGTAACTTAAACATGATCATGGCTAAGCAGTGTTGTGGTATTTAGGATGCAATGATTGAAAAACAAATAATGAAAGACTTAAGTTCTATTTCTCCCCACTTGCTCTTGAGAAAATTTCCACTTATTCAAAAAAGATAATCAGATTTGAAGATTTACAACCGTCTCAATATGTTGTCTTTGTTTCCTAGATTCATTCAATAACAACATGAAACATCAGTGTTAGTCATCAGCTGGAACAAGTGACAAATTAATTATCCAACAAGCTGCAGACAGGGATCAATAAACTACATTTACAGTTTAATGATAAAGTTTTTCCCCTATTAGTGACCATTTTTTTGTGATTCATACAAACCAATCAGAACTTTAATCAAAAAGACAAATTCGGCAGCTGTTTGGGAAAAAGCAGCTTAGTCAGTTTGAAAGTCTGAGTCTCAGATCAAAAGCAAATGAAGTGACACCGCTGCAATAAAAAGAAAAACATCTTTAATTGATCTATGATGCTTTGATAGCTTTTACATCTTTTTATGAAATAGACATAGCCTATATTTTAAAAAAATTTAATGTTCCAGGGGTGTTTAGTAAAAGGCTTCTAAAAGTAAGAAGTACAAGGAGCTAAAACAAGCCATTACTGAGAACTGTAACTCCGAGATAAAAACCGGAATCGAACAATTCTTTTTTTTAAGTTTAGAAAAGATTTTTACAGTCCAAAAAAAAAAAAACCTTTCTTATTGCTGCCCAGGTGTAACAGTAGCTACAACATACTACTGATGATCACCATTTTAGTAGTTTTCCTCTTTTTTGTGTTAAGATTTGTATAATGGTACACAAAAATCATAGTTTGGTATGTTTTTAGAACACTTTACTCAAGAAAAATAAACACAAATGTGCATATGACTTTTTTTTTTTGTTTTAACTGATCAGCATTAAACAATTATGGACCTTACTGCTGCTGAAAGATGTGTCAGCTGACAAAGCTCTGGGTCGCTCCATCTTTCTTTTTCTACTGTAACTGCATGAGAAACCATTAATGTTTCCAAATAGCAGAGTTTGGTGACAGCTGGGAGTCCATTCTGCTTTGTCGTCACTTTTTAAAGCTGCGCTGCGGAACTGAGAGCGCGGTGCAACGTTCCGCAGTGCAACTTTAAGAAGTGACACATAGGGGCGTCGTGTGGCACAGTGGGTTAAGACGGGCGCCCCATGTTCAGAGGCCTTAGTCCTCGATGCGGTTGTCCCGGGTTCGATTCCAGCCTGAGGACATTTGCCGAATGTCTCTCCCCTTTCTATAAGCCTGTCCACTTTCAACAAAAGGCCACTGTAGCCACAAAAACCTAAATAAATAAATAAAAAAGTGACACAAACATTCTGCATATGTTTGTGGAAAAACAGGTGCATTAGTTCGGTTCACGAACCAACAGGGCCGTCCCGAAAAATCTGAATCCGAATACATGTACCGTTACACTCCAAATTTGGAACTATTTTTTGTTTTACTGAAAACTCAAACAGGGTAACTAGCTAACTAGCTATATAGACAGGACAACAGTTGTTGTGTTTAATATACAGTAGTGTGTGTAGTAGTTGTATGTATTAATTATGCTCTCTCCCTGCTCACATTTACATGTCTTCAGATATAATAAATACTATGCCAAGTTTAATCATAATTTTGACATTCCATTGAGGAAGTTTTGGTTATGATATTTAGTTGTTTTTTTTTAAAGCAATAAAAACATAAAGACATGTTGCATTTATGTTAGAATAAAACATCCATCAATTTATGTCATTTTTTTATTCCAATAAAGGTGCATTTATAGTACTGATCCGACTCTTTAATCAAAGGTTTTAAAAAATATATTACCCTCCAACTGGAAAAGTTTTGCTGTATCTAGTTAGAGAGCCAATGGTGACTGAAATCAGAGGATACTGATCAATGATCGGTCGGCTAGAAACTAAAAATCCAATTGTTTTCTGATCAGGGAAGGCACCATCCTGATTAGATGAGAGGCTGTACAATACTCTAATTTGGAAATTGCTTCTGAGTGAAGACGAGTCAGTTAGCGGTTTTCATTACGAGGGACATGTTTAAAACTAAACCTTTAGATTGCTGCTTTTATAGATAAGGTGGGACTTTAGCAAATAACGGGTAGCTGAATGAATTACAGCAAAGTTGCTCTGTTTTATTCTCAAGAAGAATTTTACTGTGTCATCATGCTGCATTTGATAATTTTGTAATATTTTAGATTGCTGTTGGTTAAGGTCAAGGCCTAAAAAAAAGGCTCTCTAGGAAACATACAGAGATGCTCCTCTTTATCAGTAATATCACTCCACTTATTGTGCTACGTTTGATGTGCTCTCCCCTTAAATGTAATGAATGTACAGTAATGTTAGGAGCAACAGCAAAAAAAAAGTAAATAAACAAGCAGAGGTTGGCATCTGATTTAGCACTCGAATAAAGGGCTATTATGCTATTTTAACAACTCTGAACTACATTTATTCACTTGTATATTAAATTCTAAAATAAAAAGGCACGTCAAACCTGAAATCTATAATATCTAAAAATACGGAAACATGAACAGCTCATGTTGTATTTTAGATGTTGAAATAGAGCTCATCAACAATGACATACAGTTTTTTCTTTATCATTTCCATTTCACAAGTCATATTTTTAATTAATAACTATGAGTAGTTATATGTTGAGGCCCATACACCTATGTAGACCTGAAAGCCTGTGCTAACGTATGCATTTAGAATTAATCTGAAACAATATTGATATTAGGGTTGGGTAATAAATCGATTTTATCGATTAATCGAATTTTCTGTTTATGAAGATTTCATTTTTAGGTGAATCGAGAAAAACAAAAAATTCACCAGTACACTCCAAGGGTTTCAGTAGTTCAAAGTGATGTGAGCCCACCCAAGGTCTACCTTCCTGTTCTACAGCGTGCATTTATTTGGACTTTGAATTCAGGTGAACTCCCAGAAAGGATGATTAAAATAAAAGCACGTTTTAAAAATATTTTCTGTCATTTAAAAAAAATTTTTCAGGAATAGAATGTGATAAATAAATAAAAAATCAATTAAAATCAGAAATCGGATTTGGCATGACACAAATAGTAGATTCTTTATAGCCATCTCTCCCAGCCCTAATTGATTTATTAGTCAACTTACAAAATAATCATTAAACACAGTCCTAATGGAATTATTTCAACTCTTTACCACTGAATTTTCCCTTGTAAAAGGCTGCATGTATATTGATTTATAATCTGAACACATGATCTTGGGACTCAGCAGAAAGTTGTTTTACTTTTTCTTCATAGGAAATCTGAATTTTTTATTTATTTTTTTACATATAATTCGCTTTCGGACTCAGTAAGGACACCTAAATGAGTTTGGTTGGTGCGGTGCGGTGCGCACGCACCTTCACAGTGGTCTGACCCAGGCGGCCCGTCTGGAAGCCCTTGATCAGGTTTGAGGCTCCCTCGATGGCCTTGGGGATCTCGGCGGGGGTCGGGGGAACCAGCTCCACGCGAGCATAATACCAGAAGGTGGCTAGCCTAGGTTTGGAATAGGTGACAGCGGCTGCAGGGAGAAACATATATCCCAGTGAGCTCGGCTGTCGGAACAATAAATTACTTTAGAAAACATGAAATCGGTTTGCAGCGATGGCATCAGCCGCTCAGCTACATTGTATATATCTAAATGTATTATGCAGATAAAACAAAGTTTACCGGGTTAAAACAACAAATACATTAATAGATTAGCAAACATGCAGTTATTTTTATGTATGATAGGAACACTTGAGTAGACATCCACTTCATTCATCTGAAGGCTAAATCAACATAGCACCATCCTCGTCGATCTATCGAAGGCTTGCAAATAAACATTGAACTTATATCAGTCCAGATAATAAATTCACACAGCAGAGAGGAAAATAACTCACCCCCAACAAGAGTAGGTACTTTAGCAACCAGTTTCTGCACAGCCTGTGCCATGTTGGAGCGTTTATAGATGCGAAATCTCCCCCGGTTTCTGCTAGCCTCACTGAATGTCACCTCCAGCTGAAGGACCGCTGACTCCAGCTGACCACGCCACTGCCTGTACAGAAACCGTTGGCCTCTCATTGCTGCCATCTTCTGGACATGGAGAGTTCCTACAGTGTTTTCTTCCCATTTGTTTAAAAAAACTTAATGAACCGTTTCATTGCTTACTTGCATTTTTATTACCTATTATTTTATATCTATTATACGCAATGTGAAAAAAACAACAACCTTCAAATGAAAAAATATATATAAATAGGCTAGTTCTGGTGATTCTTGAACACACCGGACTGAACATGTTGCTCAACAAAGAACAATAGCCTGAGTCTGAATCTATTTAAATAAACCCAATTTAGCAATACACAGATAAATAAAACCATGGGATAATTTACATATTGCTGACAAATTTCAAATGAAAAAGGTAACACAAAAACAAGCCTCATCTGTAACTTTTAAAGCAAATGGTGTAGATCCATAACATATAACGTGTCTGGTGTTGGGCAAAAAGAGTAACAAATCCTGATCAAAATAACAATAATAGGCTATGTCAAAGGGTCTTGTGGGTTTTACAACAAGATTGAAGAAAAATCTAAACATAGTTTTGGTCTCATACTGTTTTCCAGGCTCATTTAAAATGAACTTTCTCTTGTCTGCTGAAAATCCATCTGAAAGATGCATTCTCCTTTTGGATGTGCTAACTTATATTTTAAACAAGGAATGAGAGGCTTTGTATATTTATCAGAAATATTATTCAACAATACAGGATTTGAATGATTATTCAAACTGATCTCTTGCAACTCAACTGCTGGAGTTGGCCGCTTCTAGTAGAGGAGCCTGTTAACTAACCGGAGATTACATTTCTGCTTTGTATTCTTCATAGAGGATGCAAAGCAATTGCTGTCGTAGAAACAGCAATCTGGTGTTACATGTTTAAAGTTATGATTACTTATAAAGTATTTGTCCCCCCCCCTGTCCTGTCCCAGTGTTCCGGTCAATAGTCAGAACACTGGCATATCCGGCATGGAAAAATTGTTTACCTAGATGTGCCACAGTAGTTTTCCTCTACAAATATTATACTCAGATAATGATTACATCAATAAAATGAGAACTTTTTGTGTTTTTATGACTTTCAGCCATTTGACCACCCACTATATCACCCCCACTCGCCAGCACTAACTCATTGGAGAACATGACAAGGGACTCCCCAGAGATCCATGACACAACCAAGGAGGAATGTAGGAACTCAAATTATATAGTATGTTTTCAAAGGTTTAATGTCTTCTAAACTAACAGAAAAATATCAATCTCTTTAAAGGAAATCCAAACAAACCGCTACTGATCATATCAGCATGGCAATGTCTTAAAAACACTCAGAATTTTGATGTTTCTGGGACGTCATCTGCCGAACAAGAGGTTCATTTGACCAGATCTAAAGTCACACATGACGGTACTTTGAAAAGCTTAGTGGAAGTAGCTAAATAGGTGTAAAAAGTCATAAATGACGTGCACACTGCAGTTACAATGGTTATAGATGCTGTTCTGGGATATTGGTGTTTTGATAACAAGCAGACAGCACTCAAAGTAGATCCACCCAAATAATATTTTAGGTCCCAAACAGAATTTTTGTGACACATTTAACTTTAGATAAAACTAGTTAATATATACAAATCAACCTCTTAGCCAAATCCTGACTCACAGTGACCTATTTGTGTCGCATTTTAGATCTGAGTCCCATTTCCGTAGGCTACTGTTTAACCAGCCACCTTTTGAGAGTTAAGCACAGTCACTAATTGACCTGCTGCCAGTTTGAAGCAAGCTCTGCACTGGTGGCAACAAAATGTGAAAACTAAAGCTGCAAAGCTACATCTGTGTCACTCCTATAACTCACTGGATAATGCTCTACAGATAAAGTACAAATAGCCTAGTTGTATTTTTGGTGATTTATTCTTTATTGTATTTTTTACACAATTAACAGTCTGTCATATCCGTTACATAATATAAGTTTAGAATATACAGTGGCTTGCAAAAGTATTCGGCCCCCTTGAACTTTTCCACATTTTGTCACATTACAGCCACAAACGTGAATCAATTTTATTGGAATTCCACGTGAAAGACCAATACAAAGTGTTGTACACGTGAGAAGTGGAACGAAAATCATACATGATTCCAAACATTTTTTGCAAATAAATAAGTGAAAAGTGGGGTGTGCGTAATTATTCAGCCCCCTTTGGTCTGAGTGCAGTCAGTTGCCCATAGACATTGTCTGATGAGTGCTAATGACTAAATAGAGTGCACCTGTGTGTAATCTAATGTCAGTACAAATACAGCTGCCCTGTGACGGCCTCAGAGGTTGTCTAAGAGAATGTTGGGAGCAACAACACCATGAAGTCCAAAGAACACACCAGACAGGTCAGGGATAAAGTTATTGAGAAATTTAAAGCAGGCTTAGGCTACAAAAAGATTTCCCAAGCCTTGAACATCCCACGGAGCGCTGTTCAAGCGATCATTCAGAAATGGAAGGAGTATGGCACAACTGTAAACCTACCAAGACAAGGCCGTCCACCTAAACTCACAGGCCGAACAAGGAGAGCGCTGATCAGAAATGCAGCCAAGAGGCCCATGGTGACTCTGGATGAGCTGCAAATATCTACAGCTCAGGTGGGGGAATCTGTCCATAGGACAACTATTAGTGGTGCACTGCACAAAGTTGGCCTTTATGGAAGAGTGGCAAGAACAAAGCCATTGTTAAAAGAAAACCATAAGAAGTCCTGTTTGCAGTTTGCCACAAGCCATGTGGGGGACACAGCAAACATGTGGAAGAAGGTGCTCTGGTCAGATGAGACCAAAATGGAACTTTTTGGCCAAAATGCAAAACGCTATGTGTGGCAGAAAACTAACACTGCACATCACTCTGAACACACCATCCCCACTGTCAAATATGGTGGTGGCAGCATCATGCTCTGGGGGTGCTTCTCTTCAGCAGGGACAGGGAAGCTGGTCAGAGTTGATGGGAAGATGGATGGAGCCAAATACAGGGCAATCTTGGAAGAAAACTTCTTGGAGTCTGCAAAAGACTTGAGACTGGGGCGGAGGTTCACCTTCCAGCAGGACAACGACCCTAAACATAAAGCCAGGGCAACAATGGAATGGTTTAAAACAAAACATATCCATGTGTTAGAATGGCCCAGTCAAAGTCCAGATCTAAATCCAATCGAGAATCTGTGGCAAGATCTGAAAACTGCTGTTCACAAACACTGTCCATCTAATCTGACTGAGCTGGAGCTGTTTTGCAAAGAAGAATGGGCAAAAATTTCAGCCTCTAGATGTGCAAAGCTGGTAGAGACATACCCTAAAAGACTGGCAGCTGGAATTGCAGCAAAAGGTGGTTCTACAAAGTATTGACTCAGGGGGCTGAATAATTACGCACACCCCACTTTTCAGTTATTTATTTGTAAAAAATGTTGGAATCATGTATGATTTTCGTTCCACTTCTCACGTGTACACCACTTTGTATTGGTCTTTCACGTGGAATTCCAATAAAATTGATTCGTGTTTGTGGCTGTAATGTGACAAAATGTGGAAAAGTTCAAGGGGGCCGAATACTTTTGCAAGCCACTGTATACACATTTGAACAACAGCATAAAAGATAAGTGTTGTGGTCACCACCAACTAGTTATTTTCTGCAATCTCTGAAAACACTGGCATATAATTTTCACCAAGTTCTTTCATGTGTTCGTCTTCTGTAATTGCTTTTAGTAAATTGTTGTCTTACTTGTGAACTCTGTTTCCTCAGATAACTGCTGCAAAGCAATTCTTGTGCTGTATTAGAGCACAATAATCCAAACAATCTTAAACTATAATACTGAACACAATGGCATTCTCATACCAACACAAATATCTTACTGTTATACTTCATAAAATCTCATTTATTTTTAGCTTATTTGATCCGTTTTGTTGATTGGATTCCCGTTGAATCCCCGGCGTGTGATTGAGGTAACTTTACTAAAACATTAGCAATAGTTTTTGTCTTCTTCAGCTCTCGTTATAACATTTTCAAGAAGGTGTATTGTGCTGGGAAAAGTCTTCAAAATTGTTCATGCTCACAAAAATGAAATCCAATAATCGTCTTCCTCCTGCCAAGATAAAACAAGAATACGTAGTAAGGTTAGCGCTCAATGATAACTTTGACTATATCGTTATCAGGTTTATTATTCCCTCACCTCTCTGTCTGTGACATTAGATGCTGGTCTCTCTTTCTCGTTCTTTTTGTTGTAGCTTGTTCGATCCATAACAAATAAGGAAAGGCAGCTCCCTCCATTTTTCACCAGTGTGATCACATCTTCCAGATATTTCTCCTCCACATTTTTGCCATTGACTTCCAACACAACATCCCCAACAGCCAGTCCTGCTCTCTGCCCAGAACCTCCAGGAGCTACCTACGATGGAAGGGAAATGTCAACGATCCATCTTACAAAGTTCTTCTGTGCTTTGTAAGGTACATAAGTGTTGGTTCCCACCTCACTGATGAAGGTCCCATGTTTCTGTGGAAAAGCGTCCAAGTGAAAGCCGTATCCAAGAGGACTTTTTTCGACTGTGCAGCGTTTAGAACAGTCAGGGTTTTCCTTTTTCTCCGTTTTTTTCTCAGCTGCTTCATCTTCACAGAAGAGAACAGGAGACAAGCCCAGCTGCACGGAAAAAAACAAAAAGAAACAAACAATAGAAACTAATCGTGGTATGAACATAAGTTAGCATATGGTTACCACAGGAAATCTGTTCTTGAATTCCATGCTGAAACCATAACCATAACCATCCCATCATTTCATTTTATTTGAAGGAGATTTTTTTAATGTTACAGGACATAGATATGCTGGTTGGTTAGTAGGTTTCTTGTTTGGTCAGTCGGTTGAGAGTTCAGTCAATTGTTGTTTTAGTTGCCTGGTCTGTTGGTTATTGGTTTGGTTGGTTGGTTGGTTGGTTGGTTGGTTGGTTGGTTGGTTGGTTGGTTGGTTGGTTGGTTGGTTGGTTGCTCTGGTGGTTATTCAATTGACTGTTGATTTGTCTGGTCGGTTTGTTGGTTTTATATCTGTTTGTGAATTTATTGGCTGTTTAGGTAGCTGGTTGGTTGATAAGTTTGGCTGTTGGTTGGTTGCTCTGTTGGTTAACCTCTCTGTTGTTCCAATGGTTGTTTAATTAACTATTTGTTTAAATAATTGGCTGGTTGGTGGGTTTGTTATGAGTTAGTTGGTCATTTACTCTATTTTTTGGTTGCTTGCTTGTTTAGATGGTGGATTTGTTGGTTGGTTGGTCAACTGGTTGATCTGTCTGTTGGTTGTTTTGGACTATGATTGTTTGGTAAACTTTTATCAAAAGGGATGGATCATTCTACCGTAAAACTTGCAGCACTTAACCTAAGGAATGAACCAGTGTTGTGCCTACATGAATTTGAACAGATGACCATTTCAGGGTAGATACTGCCTCTTGTCTACTGCCTGCTGGAGAGGCAACAGCCACCTCACAACCCTGAACAGATTCAAGTGGGTACAGATAATGGATCGATTTTTAGGCACCTTGTCGATGGCAGTTTGTTTGAACAGTTTTAAGTTGTTTTAATTTGTTTGATTTTAATACATCAACACAGAGATGACCAAATTGCTAATAGCTGAAAACTTTGAATATACAAGCATAGTGAACAATTAAAAGAAAATGCAAAAGGTATGTTTGAGGGATTACAAGAAACTCTGGTTCTGGAATTTAGGGATGACCCAAGACTTCTACACAGTCCTTAGGAGAAATAAAAACCTTGTGTAGGATGAGACTGTTATGATCCTCACCTGGTTGTAAAAACCTAACCCAGATTGAGAGATTGTGGTGAGGAGGACTTGCTTTCCGCTTAGTCTCACTCTTTCCACAATCTCTTCGTGTCTGAGAGAATCCACTGACTCTCCATTGACCTCCAGCAGGATCTCTCCATCCTGCACACCTGCTCTCTCTGCTGGACTGCCGCTGTCTATGTCACGCAGAACATGATCTGTTGAACAAAAGAAATCTAAATCCCACAAAGGCAGAGAATGTTGAGTTAAATTTCAGCTTACTCCCTTTTCTTCTTCTCACATGTGTTTCTTGATGGTGTCCTCTCCAGTCGGAGGACAAATCCATATCCTTCTGGCCCAGAGATCAGGTGGAGCTTTCTGGCTCTGAAGGGCAGCTTGTGGGGCACAGCCATGGCGGGCAAAATGGGCATCTTCCTTTGCGTATAGATCCTCTCACTCTCACTGTCTATCACCAGGATGGTGATGCTATTTCCGCATTTTTTCATCTACGATAAAAAGGCAATGATTATTCTTGAATTCCGATTTCGTTTTTGTTCTGAAATACTACACAGTATACACACTATCTTAGTGTTGATAGTACAAACCATTCGACTGAGGGCAGAGTATGTAAGGTGGGACACCATTGCTCCATTCATCCACACCAGGTGATCTCCCTTGCAGACTCCGGCGTTTTCTGCCGCACCACCTTTCACCAGGTTAACAGAAAAGCGACCTTTTTCTCCTTCGATGCAGACACAGGACGATCAGCCTACCTCAATATAACAGCTATCTAATCTTGAACATTGGACCTGTTTGGATTGCCAGGAGATGAGTTACCTTCCAAAGCTGTAAAGCTGATACCCAGACCTGAGCCAGGAACCTTGGTGATGTGGCAGAGTCTGGGTGGCTTGCAGGGTTCTTCATCGACGGTTCCTGACAACAATCGGAGGTCCTGACTTCTTGCCACAGCCTGCTCATACTCCTCACCATCCATCACCAACAAGCATAACTGCTGTCCACTAAGCTTAATCTTCCTGGCAACCTGTATCACAAATAATAGTTCAAGACAGGAATTATAATTTACCTCAAGTCAGGAGTGACTTCAGGAGAAAGTGATGTTACCTCAGCATGGGGAACATCATCAACGTAGCAGTTGTTGACCTCCAGAAGTCTGTCTCCATCTCGAAGGCCACTGCGTGCTGCGATTCCACCCAACACCACATTTCTAATCACGTGTCCATGGCAACTTCTCTCCATCCGCAAGTTGAAGTCATAGGTCTCCCCTTTTTCTCTTTTAAGGACACATAGGCGTGGCCTGGGGGTCCACACAGAGTCTGATTTAAAAGAGGAAAAGATGCTCTGTTTCAAAGAGTTGATCTTCTTCGTACTGTGGTGTGCAGCAGTTTGGGGGGGGAAAGTGTATGCATGATACCTGTGCAGTCTGTGATGACCATGGCAGGGTTATCGATTCCCACTTTTGGATCAAATGTAAATTTCCTTCAGCACAAAAATCAAATGTCTTTAGTTAGAAAATATGTGACAAGGTGAATTAAGTGTTTTAAAGAAGGGCAAAGTTCAGAATTTGTAAAGTGAGGTTCTGTTAAAAGTTAATAAGCTGTAAATATCCAACCTGCAGTAAAAGTAGTTGCGGCATCCTTATCATTTAGTATGAATAAGAAAGAGCAGGAAACTATTGCTCCGTTTGGGATATCTCGGAGGTCAGAACTCAGAGCTGGACATAGCATCACAATCAAGTTGTGATGCCATTTGATATGGGATTTGCTGTTTGTTTTGGTGCTCTGTTTTAGCAGCAAGATGGGCTGATGACATTGGATTTCTCTCTATTTTATGCATTCAAACACAAAAGGAACATGTTCACAAGTAGCTATTTTGCAATTATTTAAAGAAGTACAAACTATCTAAAGTGCTTTGTTTGTAATTCACAGGTTCTAGGTGGATATTACGTAAACTTAGTGCGGCGGGCGTACGTCATTTCCCCAAACCAATGCATTATCGCAAAGATGGTCGACGAAACTGCAGATCTGCTCGCAGGGCTCGTCTTTGTGATGTGTGCAATTTTGCGCACATGGAAACGCTTAAGAGACATCGATGAAAAAGCTGAAAGGAAAATAGTAACATTTATAAGTCATCAACGTGTGCGCTCACAGCGTTCCCTGCCCCTCTCCACTTTCCCCCACACCCCTGCAGCTTTCGCGGAACATTACCTGACTGTCTGAATGCAAACCCCATACCGCGAAAAGTCCGCTCTTGTTACTAGGTCTTCAGCCGTAAAATTACCGGTAAAGGGTATCCGGACAAAGTCCAGAAGATTGCTTTCAGACACAAAAGCAAAACAGACGAAGTCCGGAAAATTACCGTTTTTCATGGCCTGTTTGAAAGGGGGTATGTTGTAATGAATATTGTGAATGTGTAAATGTTTATTGTTCTTATGGAACCTGTGTTTCCACCAGTCTGGCTGTCTGGTCATTAAATAATCAATCAATCAACTAATCGGGCCCTGAGGTAAAATTTAGTTATTTTGATAGTATCTAGAGCAGGTAAGATATAAGCTGCTCATTGCTTTTTCACAGAGCCCCCTTTTCAAGAATACAGAACTATTCCATTTACTTAATTTATTGGCCCTTTTCCACTTGTGCCTACTTTGCAATTCTCCATCCGGATCTATTCAGTGGTACCAGCCCTTTTTTAGATTAAAACGATATAAAGTGATTACCATGACCCTCAAGGACCACTGCCATAGTGGTTCGAATTGAATTGATGCCGTCAATGAGAGCCTTGCTATGACCACCCTACCCACACAGAGCTGGTACTCAAAATCGACCCACAGATTAATAGAGTAGAGCCCACTTCAGCCTCCTTGAGTAGGTACTAGTGGAAAAGGGCCATTTTTTCAGTCTTTCTGGGCAAAACAACTGGTATTGAAACAGACGATATTTTCTACATCTCTAAATAGTTAAATCATTGCTTGCAATTACACTTCATTTGTTGCTGTTTAATTGCACAACCGCACCTTTAATTACAGCATTTATCTCCATTCATGAGGGCTTATCTGTGGCCTCAAAGTCTTTCAGATTACTGCAACCCTGAAATGTTAACTCTAGCCCAAGTAAAGCACAGCTTGTGACAATGAATCAAGACAGATACAGCAATAGTGGACAAGAAATCTTCTTTCTGTTTAATGCCTTATCTGATTGTTACATTTTGTGAAACAGAGCTAGTCAAATTATCAAACTAAGTAATTTCCCTTCCAGTTAACAATAACCCAACTTTGTGAGTTTTAAATAAGACTGAACAATAAAGGATTTTTCAGAATATATTGGAACAAATGTAGCAAACAAGAAAGTGGACTTACTCTGTAAACATGATGACTTCCAGCACACCATGAAAAACAAAGAACACATGAGCTGAATGACTTTGCCTTTATGAAACTCACATTATAAAACTCCTTATCTGCACATCTTCCGATGAGCAGATAAGGACATTTACATAATACAGTGTACCTTTTAAATTTTTAACCTGGGCTTTCAAAATATCACAGCTTGCAACACTGCACACACACGCACACTCATTACCTATCAGCCATTACATGAAATGCCGATATAATTGGACCTTAGGCTCTGGTTATGTCTACCTGATAGTACAGTCTCATTTTTACAGTAGTGGGCATATCTTGGTCTTCACTAAAATATATGCTGACTTTAACTGACAAGTCAAACTCCATAAAACTGGGTTTGACTTTGTTTAATCATCTTTGGTCTTTGTCCCCTCTAAACAGCTGGAGAGATTACAAAATGTAAAATCTGTGAGAGTTGCAATGTCATAAAATGTGACAGAAAATAACTGCATTCAGATCAGAGTTACATTCTCAATAAGGTGAGTTTAAAAACCAAAATGGATTCAGGTTGTTGCATTCGAATGCCGGCAAAACTGACTCATAACTTGTGAGAGTACAGGGCGTTTTCTGCTGAAGGACATCTGGGCCATTGTACGCAGAGCGAGGTCCTTTCATTGTGGAAAAACAACCACAAGCTTTGTTGAGAGTTAATAGGATTCTGTGAGAAGGATCAACACGAAGCAGTGCATAATTGTACAAATTTTTCCACAAAAAAAAAATCGAGAAAAGGGCGTCTTGAATTTGCATCCAGCACCGCTGTTCTTTGTAGAACCACCTTTAATTCAATTAGAGCCGGAAGTCTCTTTGGGTATGTCTATGTCAGCTTTGCAAATCTTAAAACAGATTTTTTTTTTTTTGCCCGTTCATTGCAAAACAGCTTTCAACAGATTATCATTTAGATTCATGTCCGGACTTTAACTAGGCTATTTAAAAAAATTGCTTTGATCTTAATCATTCATTATAGCTCCAGGTGTGTGTTTCGGTTGTTGCCCTGCTGGAAGGTGAACTTCTTTTCCAGTCCAAACTGTTTGAGGATAAGTTTGCTAGGATTTTCATGTATTAAGCCCCATCCAGTTCTGACCCGTCTCCCCGCCCTCCCTTGAAGAAAGGCATTTATGGAGAGGGGGATGATATGTTTAGGAAGATGTGCTGGGTTACTTTTCCACCACACATAAGGTTTTGCATTTTAACCAAAGGTTTAAAGTCTCATCTGAACGATCATCTTCTTCCACATGTTTGTTGTGTCACCCACGCTTGGGTTTACTAGTTGCACATTTTAAACTGTAGTCCTTATGGCTTTTTCCTTGTCACTCTTCCACAAAGGCCAGAGATCTGGAATGCAAAGCCAATAGTTGTCTTGATTCTCCCACCTGAGCTGTAGCTTTCTGCAGCTCTTCCAGAGTAACCACGGATTTCTGGGTTGCTTCTGTGAGTAATGCTCTCTGTTTCCAGGCTGTCAGATCAGGTAGGTTTGCAGTTCAAGGTTTGCATCAAGATGCTGCATACCTTCTACAAGTCTTTTGTGTAGAGTTTAATATCTTTTGCCATCATCTGTTGGGGTAGCAGCTTCAGAGCCAGGGACTGAAAAAGGCTCAACTACCTGATAAAGAAGGGTGATTCTGTTCTGGAGATGATGTGGAACCTCTGGAGATGATGATGCAAAGAAGGGTTCTTCACAAAATCAAGAAAAAACAACAGAGTGTCTTCAGTCAGAGGCATCTTTAGTTTCGCTGCATCACAGACCGCTACAGGAAATCCTTCTTGCCCATAGCCATCATGATCTACAACAACCCCTTGAAGAGTTAATTAGTATGAGCTACAACAACTCTTAATTTCCCTCTTGGATCAATAAAGTATTTTTGAATTGAATTGAATTAATGAGCTGTCTCTATTTTAAAATTCTTCCTCTGTCTGCTTGGGCTCTGATGGTTTCACAGAACACCTGAATTTATACTGAGTTGAAATTACTCACATTTACTAATTAGGTGACTGTTAAAGACAGTTGGTTGCACGAGATTTAATTCAAGTATATCCAAAATGAAGGGGGCTGAATACAAACGCCCACCATGCTTTTTGGATATTTTCCAGTAAAATGGTACCCATGTTTTATTTTTCTTTCCCAAAATTCCCGTAAAGAACACTGAAGCTTGTTGCTGTAATGTAACAAAATGGATAATAGTTGATTATTCCGTGCTGTGTTCCTTGGTTCCTTTTGTGAGACACTGTAGATATTTGTATTTGCTCTTCCTGACTCCTGTGAAATGAGATGATATGAAAATGCCTCCAGTGTCACACTGAGCTATCACTGTGGCCTTAACTAACAGTCCAACATGGTACTGAAACAAAATGTCTGTCTCTCTGACAGAATTACGGTTGCGAATGCTTAAAAATGTGCTGCCATCGGACGTCCAGCTCTTTCAACAGATCAGTGTTACTCCACTTAAGCACCCCTGGACAGCTAATGGGTCACTGTTTGCTTTTCCTCTCATAAACCTTCTTTTCAGTCTGTATGTAAGGTGAAAGCCCAAATAGAATGGTATACTTCAGCTAATATTGTGTAACACAGCTGGAGTTTTTGTACATTAAACAGGTATCATTTAAAACAAACAAACAAACAAAACAAAAAAAGCTATTAGATTAGAAACATGTTAAGATACTATCATAACAGTGAATGTAATCAGAGTCAATAGACTGAAACGTAGCATCTTACTGTGTTTTTTCACAGCATTAATCCTAAGTAGTGGTATCAGAATAATGAGAAAACAAACACAGAAAGAGCGCTGCATAGAGAATATACAAGGATATAACATATAGAAAATGGATGGATATGAATAGCATTAAAGATTCTGCAAAACAACAAAACAAACATGAAAAAAATGACCAGATAAATGACTGCCTTACCTTCACCTGTGCTCATGCTGTGCTTCTTTTACATCAGGAAAGCAAACCCTCTCAGAGGGATGGACCTTTGTGACTGTACGTGCAGAGACTCCTCCCTTTGAGGGTTACTGTTTAATCCGAGTGGGATGTTTTGAACGCACATGTCTGTGTCGCATTGTTCTGTAGTCAGTAGTAAGTGATTGTTCTTAAGTCGTGTGTCTCTCCAAAGGTTCAGTCAATAAGGAGAGCTTTGGGGAAAGTTGCGGATCATTGTTCTGCTGGAATTACAGAGTTCCGAACCAAACTGGCTGTCAGGGTCAGGGCCGAGAGATTGTGCACAAACTGATAAGCAATCCAGTAAAAATATAGACAAATGAAAGGAAAAGGAACCATCTTAATAAGTGTGTTTAGAGCCCAAACATGTACAATGTTTTGTAAAAGTACTATACTTTAAATATTTTCAGATTTGGTCACTTCATAAAACCACAAGTATTTGGATGATTTTCAAAATATTTTGCAAATAGAAGTCTGAAAAGTGTAGGCTGTGTCTGTATTCAATCGCACCAAATCAATACTTTGTAGAGCCGCGTTTCATGGAGCAACAGCTGCAGGTCTTTAGAGCATGTCTCTACAGACAGAAAAGTTTCAAAATGCCCGGTCCCAGACAGACTGGATGGGGCATCTGGAATAATCATTGTCCACTCTAGTCACACATTCTCCTTTGGATTTAGTTTTGGACTTTGCCTGGACCATTGCCGCAGTTTCAAGTCATTTGCAGCCACTAACAGGCCAGAACTGCCCTTTATTTTATTCCACCCATCCTCCCATCAGGTCTGACCAGCACCCTGTCCCTGATGAAGAAACTACTCCCTATCGCATGATGCTGCACCACCTAGGTTTTGAAATGGGGATAGGGTGCTGAGGGTATTTTAGAGGTTTCTGCACACACACATAGTTCAATTAAAATCAAATTCAAGTCAACAAACTTCAATTTTGGTCTGATCTGATCAGAGCACCTTTTTCCAGATCTTTGCCTTGCCTCCTAAATGGCTGGTGACACATTTTAAATGGGAGTTCTTGTGGGCTTATTTCAAAAGATAACTTTCGTCTCACTATACTTCTGAAGTGCACAACTCCTAGCTGCTCTACTGACAGATTCTCCCACCTGAGCAGTTGATCTTTGTAAGCTCCTCCAGAGTTACCAAGGCCCTCTCTTGGCTGTTTCTCTGATTAATGCACTCCTTACCCGACCTGGTCGGTTTAGGTGTGTGGCCATGTCTCAGTATATCTGAAGTTGTGCCATACTCTTTTCATTTTCTAATGATGAACTAAACAGCGCTTCATGAGAAGTTCAGAGGTCAGGAAATTATTTTATACCCTAACCCGGCATAAACTTCTCCCCACCTTTACCCCAGACCTTTGTGCTGTGTTCCTTGGTTTTCTTTCACTAGTGTTCTTTCACCATTTGGCCCTTAGGTTTGCCCAGAACTGCCTGAATTATTCTAGAATTAAATTACAACAGATTCCAGTTTTGTATCAGTTTGTGTATAGGAAATGATCTAATCGGCCTTAAACCAAATATTTGGGTAGTGATGGCAGAAGGATAAAATACAACACAATTACCCTAGTCTCACTGAAGTCTATTAAAAAAAGATTTAAAAAAAAATTATGTTGATTTATTATCATCTTCAATAATACAAACCTTTGCCCGGAAACATGTAACTTTAACTGGAACATTTTCAAATCAAAGGAAACAAATTTGAGAAAGGGATACAATTAGCACAACCAACCTCCTCATTTCATTGCTACGTTGTTACATGAGATGTTATCTGGGGGATTGATTCCATCGCTGATCAAAGGCAGCAGCCTCAGACAATCAAACATGTGACCAAACTTAAAACGGTAAATGGCCTGTACTTTTATAGCGCTTTATTTAGTCCCTGAGGACCCCAAACTGCTTCAAACTACGTTCAGTCATTCACGCACATATTCACACACTGGTGATGGTAAGCTACATTGTAGCCACAGCTGCCCTGGGGCACACTGACAGAAGCGAGGCTGCCGAACACTGGCGCCATCGGGCCCTCTGACCACCACCAGTAGGCAAAAGGGAGAAGTGTCTTGCCCAAGGACACAACGACTGAGGAAAAAAAAATAACTTTAACTGAATTTATTTGAATTGAATGGGGTCTTTTTTCATAGAAAACATCCAGCAGATTATTTGAAACTATGTTAGTTGTTAAAACTTGAGAAAAGTATTTCACATGGGAGACCATAGATATATGTAAAAATTATTATCTTTTAAAAATAGTAATAAATGTTGATACAGGATCAGAGAGATGTACTGTGTACTTCATACTATGGAACTAGAAAATTGCATTTTGTTAAAAACTAACCACTAAAAGCCGATTTCATCATCCCGCCACTAGATGGCAACAAACTCCAAACTCAATCAGGTCATCAGTGACACGATTGAGCCTCTCTGTTCAAATCACCTGAATGTATTTGAAGTTCATTAAATTGTGTTTTCTAGTATGTGGACTAGAAACTGTATCTCTATTAATGAAGAGCTGCTAAACACAGAACATATTCATTTAGCCTAGATAAGCTGCTGTAGCTAATGGTTGTCAAGCCTGTTTTTGTGCAATGATAGCTTCAGACAGACTATTTCCATATTTTATTTCAGAATGTCATGTTGTCATGGGCCTCCTCAACGCTGACATTCGTTCCCCTTGCCAAACTGTACCTGCATGCTTCGGAGTGGCAAAGGGTCATACACAGTCAATTAGTAACTTATCTCCAACCAAGGTTCAAAGGTTAAGCTATATTAGGCTACAGGAGACTAAAGAAGAATGATACAAAATATATAGGCGATATAGGCTACTGGAAGTGCAGACAGAATGACTGTGTGTTCCCTGCCAATGTTTTGGCAGTAACAAAAGTGTTGTGTTTTATAGTTTTGATGATTTTAGATCGTTCACATTTTTTACAACATAGAGAAGACAAATTAAAACATTATGTGGGATTTAAAAACTTTTATTAGTAATTAGTAAGTTTGTTTGTTGGCTTCTGTTTTCCATTGTGACACAGTGCTTCGTCAAGCTTTAAAATACAAAGATCATCACCACATTGTGCCTGCATTGTAGAGAAGTTGATGTTGGAGGACATTTTGATTCCAATATTTTATTAATTGTCTTTGGGCAGAATTGTGAGCAAGTCTGCTCTTTTTGATGAGAAGCAACTCCAGATAATATGAAGATACTTCACTGTTGGCATAATTCAGGAATCCAAGTATAATCTACAAGAAGAGGGAGGATCCATCAGAGACCAGTCTATCATTGAACTGTCCGCAGAATTTCAGTCTGTACATGATGTTTTATTGGACAAAAGTGAGTTCTTTATTATCTTTCCTGTCACAAGGCTGTAGTCTAAGAGTCTCTGACTCGCTGTGCATGCAGATACTGCCAATGTTGAGCACTAGTGACATTACAACACTACTAAAAAGATATCTAAAGATAGTATCCTAATTGTTTGATTTACTTTATTTTAGTCAGGATTGCATTTAGAGTCAAAGTTGATAGGTTGCCTTCATAAAATATGAAACTGTTTTTGTATGACCTTCAACCTCATGTGGTGGTGGGGGGGGGGGGGTCAAAACCTTGCTGCACTCAACGCCAAAAAGCAGCAAGGGGCAGCTAGGCACTGAAGCACAAGGGAAGCAGTGTCCTTGCATGAAAGGCACAAGGAGAGATGCAGGGTGCCAAATCCCCCCCAACCCCACTGCCATGTCCCCCAGTTCAGGTGAAGGCTGCAAACTGGTCACTCCGACAGCCAGGTGCCGGCAAAAGCAGATCCGCCAAACCCAAGCCACCCAAACTTGCCGTGCAGGCATAGGCAATCGACAACAGCCAGTACTTATAAACCCCTGTGGTCTGATCGTGGCGGTTCTGATCTGTGGGCGGATTGTTAATGGGGAGGCCCCAGAGAGGATGCAGCGGTGGATGGCCTTGGTGCACTGCTGTGCTACGTATGTGGTGTAGTGGTTAAGGTCTGTCTGGGGTGCTCATTGTGGGCTGGGGTAGGGATGGATCCGGCGTCTCCATTTGATCACCTGGTCTGTGTGTTTTGTGCTTGGTCGGTTCATTGGTGGGTTTGATTGACCTTGGTTGGATGTTTGGTCTTGGTGCTCTGCGGTGTGCTGGATTGAGAATTGGGGGCTGGTAGAGCTCGGTGTCTGGGTGCTGGCTGGGCTTGACCTCGGGATGCCGTCCATCCGCTGTGGCTGTTGGTGTGGTGCCCCGACATGGGGCGGAGGGGCATTGGGATGTTGGCCTTGGGGATTGGCCCGGGGTGGTGGCGGCGCATGTCGGCCATTGGCTGACCATGGCCACCGTGGCCTGGCGGCGGAGGAGGGCCCCCGTCGGCTGATCCCTGGTGGAGTCCCCGCTGGGGGGTGGGGCGCCCTTAGGTCTTGGGTCTCCAGGTCCATGGTTGGATACGCCCTGGTGTAGCCAGCTGTCGGCGGATCCCGTGGGCTCATCGCTGCGGGCCCTGGGCCCTGGGCCCCTGTGTTGTAGTTGCTGGAAAAACTCCCCTTTAACAGGAAGAAACCTCCAACAGAACCAGGCTCAGTAGGAGCGGCCATCTGCCACGACCGTCTGGGGGCTTGAGAAGACAGAGCAGAGACACAGAAGGAACAGAAGATCCCATATAAGAGTACTCTCTATGTTACAGAAAGTAAAAAGTTGATAACAGGACACAGTGGATGTTCAGTTACTGGGAGCATCATCCCAGTCGATGCCCCCCGTCCAACAGGGCATTGCAGCGAAGCAGGATACCAGACCAGGTATATTTTCTATGGAGAGAAAAACACTGAGAGAACACAAAGTTAACAGTCGAAATAACAGAATGTACTGTAATACAACTGGAGAGTAGTAGTAGAAAAGGAAGTAGCAGAGTGAAGAAAATTGGTAAGTCTGTCCTCCAGCAGTCTAAGCCTATAGCAGCATAACTACAGAGCTAGCTCAGGATGACCTAAGCCACTCTAACTATAAGCTTTATCAAGAAGGAAAGTTTTAAGCCTGGCCTTAAAAGTAAACAGAGTGTCTGCCTCACCGACTAAAGCTGGGAGCTGGTTCCAAAGGAGAGGAGCCTGATAACTAAAAGATCTGCCTCCCATTCTACTTTTAGAAATCCTAGGAATTACAAGTAAACCTGCAGTCTGAGAGCGAAGTGCTCTGTTGGGAACATATGAAACAATTAGATCTCTGATGTATGATGGAGCTTGATTATTAAGGGCTTTGCATGTAAGAAAAAGGATCTAAAATTCTATTCTGGATTTAACAGGGAGCCAATGAAGGGAAGCTAAAGCAGGAGAAATGTGATCTCTCTTTTTAATATTCATCAGAACTCTTGCTGCCGCATTTTGGATCAACTGAAGGCTTTTAATGGGATTTTGTGGACTACCTGATAGTAAAGAATTACAGTAGTCCAGCCTTGAGGTAACAAATGCATGGACTAGTTTCTCAGCATCACTCCTGGACAGGATGTTTCTAATTTTAGCAATATTCCGTAGGTGAAAGAAGGAAATCCTAGAAACCTGTTTAATATGGGATTGAAATGTCAAGTCTTGGTCAAAAATAACGTCGAGGTTCTTTACGTTATTACTGGGGGCCAATTTAATGCCATCCAGATGAAGTGATTGACTAATCAGTTTCTTTTTTAGAACTTCTGGTCCAAAGACAGCAACTTCTGTCTTGTCAGAAAGCAAAAAGCAAAAAGTTTAGATTCATCCATGTTTTTATGTCTTCCAGACATGCCTGTAATCTACCTAACTGACTGGGTTCATCAGGATTTATGGATAAATATAGTTGTGTATCATTGGCATTGCTGTGGAAATTTATCCCATGCTGTCTAATGATTCTACCAATTGGAAGCATATATATGGTGAAAAGAATTGGTCCAAGCACAGAACCCTGTGGAACTCCACAAGTAACCCTTGAGAGTGAAGAAGATTGATCATTTAGATGAACAAACTGGAATCTGTCAGACAAATATGATTTAAACCAGCCTAGTGCTGTTCCTTTGGTCCCTGCAACATGTTCAAGCCTTTCTAAGAGAATATTATGATTGACTGTGTCAAAAGCAGCACTGAGATCTAACAAAATCAGAACAGACACCAGTCCATTATCTGAGGCCATGATAATATCATTAGTAACCTTCACCAGTGCTGTTTCAGTACTATGATGAGCTCTAAAACCTGACTGAAACTCAGCAAACAGCTCGTTACTGTTTAGATGCTCACAGACTTGATTAGCAACAATTTTCTCAAGGATTTTGGATAAGAAAGGAAGGTTAGATATAGGTCTGTAATTCACTAAGTCATCTTGATCAAGGGAAGGTTTCTTGAGTAAAGGTTTAATTACAGCTATTTTAAATTCTTGTGGTACGTATCAATTTACTAAGGATATATTCATCATATCCAAAATGGGGCCAGGAACCAAATGGAGCACTTATTTAAATAATTTGGTTGGGATTGGGTCCAACATACAAGTTGAAGGTTTAGATGAGGCTAATATTTTTGATAATTCCAAAAGGTCTTCTGAATCAAAACAGCCTAAGCACAAATGAGGTTCTACAGTTCTTTCCGATGCTGCCTCATTTACTGAGGAAGAAGTAATCATGTTTGGGAGGATGCCAATGATTTTATTTTTTATAGAATTAATTTTATTTATGAAGAATCCCATAAAATCATCACTGCTAAGAGCTGGGGGAATAGTTGGCTCAACAGAGCTATGACTCTGTGTAAGTTTGGCAACTGTACTAAAAAGAAACCTAGGATTGTTTTTAATCGCCTCTATTAATGATGAAAAATATGCTGTTCTAGCTTGTCGAAGGGTCTTTTTATACAGCAGTAGACTGTTATTCCAGGTTAAATAGGAATCCTCTAGATGTGTAGAGCGCCATTTTCTCTCCAACTTCCTAGTATTCTGCTTTAAAGTACGCAACTCTGCATTAAACCAAGGAGTCAGCCTCCTATGGCTAGCCACTTTCTTTTTTAAGGGGGCTACACTATCTAATGCCAAACGCAATGAGGACGTAACGCTGTGAACCAGACCATCAATTTCTGAAGGATTAGAGATAGAATTGCTGCCATCCACTGTGTTACTCTAAGACACTGAGGAAAGTAAGAATGGAACAGATTCTTTAAAAATTGTTACAGCATTGTCTGATAAAGCTCTACTATAATTAAATTTTCTTTCAGATTTAAGATAGTCAGTTAAAGTAAATTCAAAAGTTATCAAGAAGTGGTCAGACAGGACCAGGTTATGTGGGTGGACTGTTATTTCCTCACACTCAATACTGTATGTCAGTACAAGGTCCAAAGTGTGTTTACCCGAGTGGGTCGATCCCTGTACTTTTTGAGTAAAGCCAATGGAGTCTAAAATAGCATTAAAGGCTGAATTTAGGCTATCACTTTCAGTATCCACATGAATATTGAAGTACCCCACTATAATGACCCTATCAGTATTTAATACTAAATCAGATAAAAAAATGTGAGATCTGATCCAAGAATTGAGAGTAAGGGCCTGGTGGACGATACAAAACCACAAACAAAAATGGTCTTAATGTTTTGCAACTTGGATGAGGAAAATTAAGGGTTAGATGTTCAAAAGAACTGTAGCTATCAATTGGTCTGGGACTAATTAGTAAATTAGAACGATAAATGGTTGCAACTCTTCCTCGCCCAGTATTTCTAGGAATGTGAAAATTTAAATGACTGGAAGGAGTTGACTCATTTATACTGACATAATCCTCCTGCTGCAACCAGGTTTCTGTGAGACAAAGCAAATCAATGTGATTATCACAAATCAAGTCATTTACTAACAAAGTCTTTGAGGAGAAGGATCTTATGTTTAATAAACCACATTTAATAGATTTATTTTTCTGTTCAGTCAAAGTCGTATTTATCTTTATGAGATTTCCATAATTTGCTTTTGTTGGCTTAACTTTTAATCCATTTAATTTTGGCCGTGGGCAAGACACTGTTTCTATAAGGTAATGGGTGGGTAACAGTACAGAAGCAGCAGAGAGGTGGTTTAAACTACGACTCTGCTTCCTGGTCTGGACCCTGGGTTGTCAGTGTTTTAGAGGACTAACAAGTTCGGCCATATTCCTAGAAAGAAGAGCTGCTACATTCAAAGTGGGATGGATGCCGTCTCTCCGGATCAGACCAGGTTTTCCCCAAAATGTTCGCCAGTTATCAATGTAGCCCACATCGTTTGCAGGACACCACCTAGACAACCATTGATGGAATGACAGCATGCCGCTAAACATGTCGTCACTGGTCCTGTTGTTGTATTTATATATTTATTTGTGGGCTGTGATTGGATTGTTTTTTTTCCCTCTCTCTGCCGTCCTGCAGGTGTAGAAGCAGACAAGGATGTTCTCTTGTACTTTCTTTATTCCCCTTCCTCTCTTATATATTCAACTCACCCTCTCCCACTTAACTTTTTTCTCTACCTCTCTTCGTCTTCTTTCTTTTTACCCCCCCCCCCTCCTATCCGTCTCCATGTCCATCATATCTAAAAACATAATAATAATAAAAAATACAGCAATTTCTAATAAAGATGTCTTACACATATATCAAGTGGACTACTATAGCAAAAGCTGTAATGCTCCACTTGTGAAAGTAAATCTGTTGGGCTTCTACTTGGTACTCAGACACCAATTTTGAGGGCCACACTGCCAGACAGGACACGTAATAATAAAAAAAAGACCATCAGGGGAAGGGCACCATTCCACCTGATAGGCCAGCCCCAGGGAGGTTAAGAGAGCGGTAGGCTACCCCCACCAGGGACCAGCTCAGTCCCCGCAGCCCACAACCAACTTGGAACATCCCCGAGAGCCATAGGCTGCAAGCCAGGAACCCACCAAGCTATGATATGGGCCAAGTCCCCGAGAGCAAAACTGGAGCATGCTATTTCACTTAGTCTCAGCCAAGTCTTTGTACTTGACCACAGCTTATAGGCTAGTGTGGGTTTAACAAAAACAACAAAAAAGTGAAGAAGTGTCAAGTTAAATGTATACATTTGGAGGCGATTTTGAGTGGTTAAGCAAACAATTTCTCTTAATATGGTCAGTGGAAAAAGCATCCAACATACTTTTAAAATTCATTCACAATGGGAGGGATGATAGATGAATGAACTTGAATCTGTGAGATGACAGACAATAAGGAACTGGAAAAAGGTAGCCTTTTTCCTTAATCTGAGCCTCATTAACAGGAAACAAATACATGATGAAAAAGAGAGAGAAAGGGGAAGAAACAGAGAACAGAGGACCCATTAGGCCTTTTTTTCACTCTTGGCTCTGGATCCAAGGGTCAGTACCACTCAGTCATCCCTGGCGGGATCCTCTCAGCGACAGGAAGATGCAGAGCTTCCATCTGTGCTTTAATCCTGGCCAAAGCACAGGGGTGTACTGTGGCAGCCAAAAGTCTGTATAGTTACTACTGTATCTGACTCACAACATTTGCTGCCCATCTCTCAAATCTAAGCACGGATGCACATTGACCTTGAGGGCAGAGATTGAATCACTTCAACTGCACCACTCAGTTTTATTAAACTTGAGGTTAAAATCTATCAGAGGGAGGTGGTGTGGCCTTTTCATAGACAGACCAAAGGTGACACACATTGGTTCTCTGTGAGTGTCTGTGTCTGCCGTTTCCTTGGCCTGTGAATCCATGGCAACAGCAGTATGAATAGACCATTTGGGGCAGCCTTCACTGGATCTGAATCACACTCATTTAACAGACAGGATAAAAAGCTTATACACAGGTGACGATTAGGATAATTACTTTATCAGTCTTGGGTCGCAGTGGAGAATGAGGGGTCATTATTAATGTTTTGTTTTTTTATTCAGGAGTTGAGTCCTGAATGTAGATATTTTTACATTTCTTCTTTAACAGCAACGGCAAATTGTTTTACAAAATGTTTTTTAGAAAATAAGTGCTGGGACCTGAAAGCCATCGTGTGTGGTTCTGGCTTTTCTTGCATTGATAAATCCTTCATAAAACTTTAACATGATTTTAGGACCTTTATGTTATCTGTGTTATTGTTAATAATTTTTTTTTTTAAATTTCAGGTATAAGTAACAGTTTTGTCATGGCTGACAAACCTCATTAATGTCACATGAAGAGCTGGAACACCACCTGTGAAGAGGCAGACCAAAAATGTTGTCCCCTATTTTAAAAAAAGTGGGCTAGTCTCAGTCTCCCTGAGCTCTAACCAATTTTTTAACCTCAGATTTAGGAGAAGGCTTTTGTTTTTGCTGTGGAAAGTAGTGCAGATCTTCACCCTGATGATATTTGTTGTCTTCTCTATGTGTTTATTAGATCTGGAGACTGCTTATGACTATGCCCTTTAATGTATTTTTGTGACGGACTCTGCAAGGTCATGGGGCACCTGGGTTGTATTTAAAGAATATCCGGTACTCATATCCCACGGCGAGAGCCGTGTACACAAAGTAGATTTAGTGTTTCAGTGCGGCTTGGAGTCCAACAGGGCTGTTTCTTGTCACCTGTACTCTTTACTGTGGTCATGGTCTTGACATGAGGTTTGCATGGTTTGGTAACATCAGGATCTCAATTTGCTTTTCAAAGATGATGTGATTCTCTTAACATCATCATGCAAAGACCTTGAGCAATTGTGTAAAGCAGCTGGGATGAAAGTCAACTCTTCTAAGTCTGTGGTCATGGTCCACCCAGAAAAAGAGCCCGTCTCTGCCCCAAGTGAAGGAGTTAATCATGATGTCTTGTTCACCCGTAATAGTAATATGGAGCTAGATGGGTTTGGGCATTGTCTTTATTAATGCTGGCACTGTTCTGGTCTGTTGTGGTGCAGAACAAACTGATGCAAAAAGAGAAGCTTTCAACTAATTGGTCTCTCTGCACTGAAGTCCTTACCTATGGACATGAGATATGGATCATCTCCAAAAGAAAAAGATTCTGGATATGAACCACCGGTACTGAAATGGGCTTCTTCCACAGGTTGGCTTGACTCAGCTTTAGAGATAAAATTAAAAGGTCTGTAATCTGGGAGGACCTCAAAGTAGAGTCACTGCTGCTTCACATCAAAACCATTCAGTTAAGGTGGTTCAGGCATTTGACGAAAGGGCCTTCTGCAGAAGGCCCTTTGGATGGCATTCTCCCTTTGGAGGGAAGGTCCCACCAGGAAGAGCAAACATTTTTATTCAAATATAACTGATTAAATCTCCATGTTATTGTTTAAAGAAAAGTCTGGAAGATGGGATGACGATTCATTTGTGAGACTCACAAGCTACCCCCCCCCCCCCCCCCCCCCCCATAAACAAACAAAACAAAAGCCGCTATTATTTGCATTGCATTTGCAGACACAAGTGGCAATGTCGCCAGTTATTATTATTATATGTACTCAAACTGAAGTTGTAAGATGCTTTCATTTGGTTATTTTAAAATTGTCCCAGCAAATTCATTATTATGCTTACTCTTGATCAACAAAGGAAAGAAAAACTTGATATCTGTGCTCTTTTCGGAGGTTCTATGTGGCTCCTTGATGGTTTGGGGGCCCTAAACAGTTTTCCTTTGTGCCTCTGTCTGGCTCTATTTTTAAGCTGAAATAAGAAAGTCAGGTGATCAATGCAAATACTTCATTTTAAATTATTATTTTGGAAGTTAACTTTTTTTGTTGAGTTTTGGATTAAAATGCCTGCTGACCTTTCTGTCCTCTATACAGTTATATGCAGGAATCCCATAAATTTATTAGGTATTTGTCAATTGTGTGTGGTTGACAAATACTACTTACTCACTTTTCTGCAAACACTATTTCTTCCGTAACCACGATTGCTAACTCATCAAAATTAGATCTCTAAGAATGTGTCTCAGCAGTCGGTTATACATTGAGTAACAATATCACATCCTCTGCCAACAGAAATTGTGGATGTAAAAAAAGGAAATGAATACTTGTGTGTTTACTACACGTTACAGATAGCCTATAGCATGTTTGTGTACAAACATTAAACATCCTGGCAAAAGGTTTTTAATGAAGGCAATACCAAAACATGTAGACCAAATGTTATTTTCTGCACGTGAACATGAATGTATATATATGAATTGGACAATATGAGCAATTTTGCGCATTAGCCATGCCTTTCAAATAACAAATGACATTCTAGAAGCGTGTCACGTATGCTTCTAAACCAATAATGTATCAGTTTAGGAGAGATAGAATGTATATTTGACGTTTCAAAAATGTTAAACGTGTTGTTTGGGTTTGAGTGATTTGATTGGCTACAATCTCTACACACCGCGTAGTAATGACGTTAATTTAGAAAGACGAATGATGTGGCAAAAATCAAAGGGCGAATAGAAAGAAGTAGTTCCCCTTTTACAAATGTAATCGCAATACTAAAGTAACAAAGCCCAACGATTAAGTTTTATTTTTCGACACAATGAGATTTATTTTGGTTGAGGAAAAATACAATTGAAAATATTATTTAGTTCGAATATAATACACTTTTTAAGAAGTGTGACGAGGTATCCATCCGCCTCGTCGACTGCACTTTCATTTCCGGGATGTTTTCTCTACTGACCAACCTCCATCGCCATTGCACGTCCAGGGAGTCGGTGTAGTGGCAGTCGGTAATTAGCCGGGGAAACACCTCAACCAAAAGCTGACGGGACGAATGAAAAGTAGCGTCACACCGACAACACGCTCTGCGGAAGGTTTAGAATCATTTGAGAAGTGGGCTTTAGAGTAGAGGCTCCCTGGCTGTCCGGCTAGGACCTGTGAGAAGCAGCAGCCGTAGTTTGTTAGCATTTGAAGAAATCGGAGGAGGGTGACAGGGGAACCGCCATGGCTCAGATCCTGCCTATTCGCTTCCAGGAGCACCTGCAGGTACGTCGAGGAACGAATGAATGATACGCTTCTTTAGTGAAGTTTGTCTTCTCCCCCCCCCCCGCCATAACGTGATGTAGTGTAATTTCAGATTTTCTGAGCAGAAGTTTGAGATTGCTAGCAGGCTAAGTTAGCTTTTGGGAGCTATGCTAACTAGCTTGACAGGGTGGATGACGTTTATCTGAACTAGCATCTAGCCAGCTGGCTAACACTTTGACTAGACGCACTGGCTTTTAATGCAATCAAGAGTCTATAATACATAATAGAACTCCTAATGAGGAGATTGTGACTTATTTTAATTTTAAACTCGTTTTTTTTTCTCACCCGATAACTTATTTGTCCTTGACGGCATAGTTGGAACGTAATAGTAGTTAGGGTACATACAGCTGTAACTTAGCCGTCAGTCATAAATCTCTTCCAGATTTACAGACCTAGGTGTTGCCTAATTGATTCTTACTATCCCAATTAACATAATTGATTCCACGTCCGCTTGCAACTTTGTTAAAGGCGGGGGAAGAAAGTGAGCTTGTATTCACTCAGGTTTTTATTCTTTTTGTTTGAAAGAGATTTTCGTATCAGGTGGTGTCGGTTAACTATTCAGCTCATGTTGTTGAATGACTTTGTCCATCTTGACTGAGACCCATGGACTCACCGAGCAAGATGGCTTTGGATGAGACTGCTTTAAAAATCAATGAAACAAACTGTCATCTAGGTTTTATAAAAAAATAAATCTTTCTTGTTTTGTTTAAGTTCCGGAGTGTTATTCCTTGTGAGGTTACCCATACCCCCTACCCTCACGCCTTTACTATTGTCTGATTGAAGCTAGTTGTTGGTAAGGTTAACAAATTGAGGAAACAATGGGTTATTTTTCTAGACTTCAAACATTAAGGATTAAAGTTTTCATTTAAGATTCATTGGTAATGCATCTACTTCTTGGCTTTAAGGTATTTCCAGTTTTCATGAACCTATTTCAGCTTCTTGGCTATACAACAATCAGAATAGTGAGCTTTCAGCTGAAGTGTTAACTTGAGTATGCAGTTGGCAAACTTTTATATAGGCACTGCAAACCCCTCCACTGTCAGCTGAATGTAGCTCAGACATTGATCCTCGAAGAGGTCATGGTGAGTATTATCTGTGACTGTTGGGCACAGCATCTTAAAAAAAACAAAAAACCACTTTGTCATATTCACACTTTCCACAAACTGTCATCCAAATGACAGTTCCCATAGGAATTTCTGAATTATTTCATGTGGTGTTCTGCTTCTTACTGAAAAAAAATGAAAGATCTGCTACATCTTTCTAAAAACAAGTGAAGTGGAAAGTATTCATCTTGGCATTTGATGAGTTAATATGTGGGCCTGTCACAAGTGGCTATATGGAGAGTGGGCTTCACAAAGCTGTGCCAAGATCTTTTGTATCCAGTTACAATGAAATTATTATAGAATGATTCTTGTTAAAGCGCTTTGATTGTAGGAGAGGGTTGAACAGAAGTACATCATACATTGATTGTGCTTTGAAGTTAGGCTCAATTTCTGACTCAATTATCTGTAGTCCTGCAATGATGTCTTTTTCCTCTGCTTATTTTAACTTCCTTTCAGATTTATTTAACAAATACTTTCTCACGAAACTGAAAGTTGCTTAGTTTTTCCCCCATTTGAACCATAATTGGATCCTGATTTGTTTATTCATTGCCTATGATGACCTCACAGCCAGTTTGTGCTAAGGCTTTCCCTGAATTGATCCTTTTTTTGGGGTCTCTCAAAGCATTTTCTTGTGACAAATCAGCTCCCAGGAGATATTTTGTACTCATCACTAATGCATGATGTGCATATGCTATTTCATACATGTTTCAAAACTTCCATCATTTTAACTGGCTTTGCTGTAAAAGGAAATCGGCCCCTAAAATGTGCATTACAGTATTTTGTTTTTGTCTGTATTGAGAATATTCTGTCAGTAACTGGAAATTGGGGTTTGCATTGTTTTTTTTAAACATGTTTAACTTTTATTTGGAGGCATAATACAATTTAACTATATTTATGTCAACAATGGCATATTTAAAGTTTGAATTTAACACAAGAACATGGTAAAACTAATTGAATAAACCTCACTTGCAATTTCTTTTTTTACCCATCAAATATATACTAAATGCACAGTAATGGGTCACTGCATGTAGGAGTTTCCTGACAGACTTGAATATTTCTGTTAATTTTTCATAAATTGGGTTAATCTTCTTAAAAATATTACTATTCCCCTGTTGTTAATTCTGAGCGTCCGTTTTCAGGGTATGAACAATCACTTGTGGGTAGTGGATCACCACCACCTACTGCACACTAGTAATTAAATTCACAATCTAATTTTACCTTGCATGCAAATGGAGGTACTGAATATGAACTATGTGCTGGACTTTCAAAATAAACTTAAAAAAAGGGGGAAAATAAAAATTAAACTGAATTTGAACAGTTAAATATCCTTTTGGTTTGAAGAAATATCTGCCTCCTCATTGGTGGGGTCAAATGGTCTTGGAGAAATTCATCAACCTACACTTTTTTACCTGATGAGGTGGGACTAAAAATAAAAAACACTTTCACACTTCATGTGAAAATGTTGTGGTACAAGGAGCTCCCCAGTATATTAAGCTGAATGTTGATTCCTTAGCTTTAGTACAGAAAGTGTCAGTCAGCAAAAAAGGTTGTTCTTTGGCTGCTCTCTATCTTCTGTTTCCTGCCTTCTGTAACACTCCTTCAAACTCAGCAAGCATGTGCCTTTTGTCATCCGGTCAACATGCATAGTTTGCACTTTTATACATCATCCATTTATATAGTAAGTGGTAGATTGAAGCCTCAGATGTTTAATTAGCAGCGTGTCATTTTAATTGGTTGTATCAGAGCTTTATGCTGCTCACAAGACAGTTATGTTTGTCAGGTTTTACGACCCCCCCCCCCCCCCCAATTGTTTTCCAGGTGTTAAAAGTTACTTTTTTTGTGTACTCATGTTATAGAATTTTTTTATTTGGGTAGTATTTTTTTCATTAATTACTACTGAACATAGGAATCTTTGTTGGAATTGGAAAATACTTAACATTAGGAAAATGATGGGAAATGCCAAGGTAAATGAATGTTCCCAGCCACTAAGAATAACTGTTAAGCACTTGTTAGTCAGTAGATAGCTTGGGTTGGTCTTCGGTGGTGTTCCCTCAGTTTTGTTCTCTTCGGTCTTTGCCAACGGTTGTTGATTCCGTATTATGTCATGGGAACAAGATGGTCATCACAAAGAATTCCCATATTCCAACTCTAAACCGGGATTAGAAAAGCCAGGGTTTTTATTTTTTTTAAGACAAAGTGATTATGCTTTTGTGTGAGGAAGAGCATCAATTCTGTTCAGTTCTCAGATAAAACAGCCTATAATTACAAGATGCATTAACATTATTTTTCTGTGCTTAAATCAGAACTTCTAAGTACACACAGTAATTTGTTGTGTTTACAAAAGTTGTCTTGGTTTACACACAACACAAGGAGATGAGTTCCCAAAGCTTTGTTTCTATAGGCGCTGAATGAGAATCTAACGTGTTGCGTGAACTGCGTTATAGTTAACCCCCCTGACAGGTCTGGTAGTTTCTTATACCAAGCTTTTATAACATCCCATCACAGATGTCAGCTTTGCACAATGCTTGTAAACGTCCAGCTGATAACTCGTGACAGGCTGGCAAGGATGCTGATTTGCTGAACACTGGACATTCTGCAGGACTGCTTAAATCTTGTTAGCGATGAAGGAAACAGCTCTTTTTCAACCACCTCACATAAAACGGAGCTGAAGTGGAGCTTAAAGCACGTGTTTTCCTTCCTACTCGTCACCTGACTTCATCTGACACTAAAGGCCAGCTCTTAACTCCTTTGTGTCTGGCCGGTCATGACCCCTCAGTGGTTCACTGCAGTGGAGGAGTTTTTTTTTACTCCCTCGCTGTACACAATGGGTCGCTAGTTTCCTGTTGTAGAACACTGCTGTGCTACGCTGCTGCAAGCCTCAGCACATAGCACACTATATCCTTTCCTGCACTTCCTTGAACTTCACATGTGTGGGACCTTTATGAAACTTTGGTTTTACTACTGAGCAGGATTGTACTTTCATCAGTATCTATATTATTGGTTCTATTATCAATAGAAACTCAACTCTCCTTCTCCCCAGAGTTCTTAAGTATTGGCTGACTTTTCATCGTTCTCAGATTGAGGGGCAACATTGTTAAAAAGTTCTGTTCAATAGTAAATATGATGCATGCATTTACAGTTCTGAGCTATTTTAGAGATTTGCCTGATTTAGTTTTTTTTTTAAGTGTATTTAAGTGTACAACATATTTCTTGCTAATCTTCCAGTCTGAGTTGTGATCATTAAGGCTAAAAACAGTCAAAAATACTGTAAGAGGAAAGTCAGGGGTTTTCTATTTAAAACAAGATTGTAAACTCTTTAGTGTTATTTTGGGTTTGTTTATTCCTTGTAGAGTAAGTAGATCCTTCCCTTGATTCTAATATTTCCTGATGGAGGTCAACATTTGTACATCCAGCATCTTCCCTAACAGAGGTTGGAAGCATTTTAAAAATTAACATTCAGTAGATAGATCATTTCTCTACCCAAAATGGCCCATATCCTCCAAGCAGTACCCTGAATGACCAGCTAACATGCCTTTCCAGAATCTTCGTACAGTTTGTCTCTTCTGTGACCAAAATGTAATCTCACTGATCCTGTAAGTAGTGCAGATTTAGTTTTTGCTGTAACAACTTGTATAAAGAAATTTGTTGTTGTTGTTAGTACAACCAGGTAGACTTTGTATATGGTGCGTTCTTTGTCTCTGCATACAGGAAATTAATTTCTTGCATTACCTCAAATTATCGTGTTAGTGATTAATAAGATATATTTACCACGCCATGTTTGTTAATGGGGTTAATCGCATTTTTAATCTTTGACTTCATTGTTTCTGCATGCAAGTTGCCTTTGTATAAAATCCATTTTTATGCTTTAGGCTTCTTGTGCTTGAGTTGTCAGATGTTAACCACACCCTGAAGTGGACATTGATTGGCTGTCATTGTAGGCCTGCTTATTATGAGCTGACTGGCTTCCATTGTAGTGAGGAGGAGGAGTGGTGAGTAGCAGACAGTGTTGGCAACTTAGTGACTTTGTCGCTATAGTTACTGAGTTTTTAAACCCCTCCAGTGATTCTAAAAATAAAAAAAATCTATCAACTTTTACTGTTATTTTAGACAATGCACGTATCCTTGTTACTAGGATGTGTATTGGTAAAAATGTGGTATTACGATATGTATCACGATACAGGGGAGACGATACGATATATTGCGATACTATGAGTAAGACTATTGTGATTTATAAAACAGAATTTAACTGTAGAAAAACTGTCACAGCATTCTAAACGCTCCAACCTGTTTCATACATAACGCATCCAGTTTTATTACTAGATCTAGTTGATCCACTGGGATAAAGGTGAAAACAGCCTCCAACTAGCGGTCATACTTTAAATTTTATTACAAAAATTACTGTCATCATTAATGGTTCTATTCAAATAAAAAAATAGAAATTGATGCATTGCTTTCGAATATCAATACAATATCGTGACATAAAATATCACAATATATTGTCCTATCAATATTTTCTTACATCCCTACTTGTTACTCTTCTCACTGAGCAGCAGTGCTGCCATAGGCTCCTCTACAGTCCCAGAGCGCTCACAGCAGGTGGCCAGTCCACACGCTGAAGCTCCGCCCTCCGGCCCAGGTCCAGCTGAATCGCACATGCTCAAAGCTAAAGGCTTACAGGCCGCACTTGGAACTAGTCTGAAATACATATATATATCTCAATCAATCTTTTGGTCTGTCACAAAAATGTAATGTTTTTAAATGAAATTCCTCAAGATGAGGACATTTCTCAGCAATTGCTTGGTGAGATTATGATAATGATTTAATTACAGGTCATTATTCTCTAATTTTAAAAAATATCTTTACTGCACTTATTAAAATCATAAACAAAAAGCCCAGTTGATACACTAAATTCTAAACTGTTGTAACTAAGGTACCTTAGGTCATATTGCACATAAGCTGTTGACTAATCCAGGATGTTTCAACCAATTACTCTTTATTTATTATTATTATTATTACTACTACTATTAATTGTGAGGCTTTAAAAAAATTTGAGCTAGTGTGGTGATGCATCTCTGCTGTAGGAAATGAGTTTTATTACTATCGCTATTATTTCCCCATCTTGTAATTTCAACTCCCATCTTGTTGTGGTACAGAATGTTCATTTTCCCCCCTCTGTATCTGACATGGAGGTTAGGAATGTTTGTATAGCTAGCTGCTGCAAAATTTCCCTGATAACAGGAGAAAGTGCAGATTGTTTTCATTGCTTTCCGCCACAAATTCTACTTAAACCAACTGATTTTGTTGCTTGATGTTAAATCCTCAAAGTTTTGAGTCCCGGTTTTTCTTTTCAATTACTGATGACATGTTTCTGTTTTAAAATGATCAGGTCGGGCTTTATCAGATGAAAACTGATAACAAGCTTGTCAGTTGGAACTTGAACTCCGTTTCTGAGCCCGATGACAGGATGCTGCCTGGTTTTTTGGCTTCCCTCTAACTCGATAAAGCTTCAGAAAATCGTGGTCGTGAATGAAATACAAATTTCTTAACAATGTTTCCCTTTAATAAAGTGTTTATCACTCTTCACAGTGACATTCAAAATGAACACAGACATAAAGACAATTAGCTTATTTTTAACACTGAGCTAAAAGGTTTTAAAACAGAAATACATCAGAAAGATTTCTCTTTAAGAACAACATTTACATTTTTTTTTACATGATTGACTGGAGTAAAAAGATTTTGAATGTATCTAAATGGAAAGGAAGTGAGCTAATGTTATCACCTCGGTAAGCTGTTCCTAATGAAAACACCAGTGGAAGTCACAATGCATTTATTTAAAACTTTGCAGCTGTAAGTGGAATAAATCAATCTGAAACCGCTGGAGCTTACATTGTTTAAGAGGAACTGTTTGTTTATGAAATGAGTGTGAGGAATGTGTTGAACGGAAACACTTTTTGATTCTTTTGACACAAGATAATAGGTTATCTTGGTCACTTTGCCTAAAGAGCAAAACTAAATGGATTTTATGTTTGCTTCAAATTTCAGCATGTATTAAGTTCTTGTTTGCAAATAAATCCTTTTCATTGTACTCTGATGTAGTAAAGAGTTAACCTAACCCTATGACTTTAAATATTGAGGGTTCAATCACTCACTTCCCCTGTAAGAAGAGGAATCAGGTGCCCATGATTTTCACTTGAAGTCATTGCTCTGCTGGGTAAAGGAATAGAAGTGTGTGTTGCTCAGCACCCATACCATATAACAAACCAGATGCTAACAGTACCATGATGCCGGTCTCCCCATCAGGATGGTGGTACTTTGTGATCCTTTAGAAACACTACTATGGGATGTTTCCAGCTATTGGGTGTTTATAACAGTGAAAGGAGGCTGAAGGTTATATAGGTGAATTAATATTGGTGTTACAGTGTAATCACTACGCCTATTCCAGCTAATACACAGAGAAATGCGTGGTTAGTTGCCTATGTCAATATTACTTATTTCTGGGGTTTATATAATTTCTAAAATATATGTATATTTTTACACAAATATGGTTTTCCAGTTTAATGTTGTCAATGTGAAAAATTTTAAAGGTTATTACCAGCTTTCTCCATCGTTCTTGTTTTTAACCGTTTCACTAAACGACTCTTAATGAATCATCTGTGTTCGTTTTGTTAAGTTGCCTCACCTAGGCTGTGGCTAGGCAAAGACGGGCCAGACTGGCTGGCCTTTTCTTTTTTCTTCCCACATCAGCTTTAGCTCCACAGGTTTGACCTGCTTTCACCCAAATTCCTGTTTATTGATGTCACAGCTGTTTCAGATTGCAGCGGGTTTACCAAATGTTTTCACTGGAAAACAGTCCACTAGACTAAACTGTGGTCTTGTCAGTTTCCCATCTGTACGTTATTTATTTGTTTTCCATCCATTGTGAAATTACTGTTCTGGCCTTTCCTGTTTTACAAGAGCTTTTCACTATGGATGAAAGAACTTCCTGCTAACCTCAGACTAAGTGACTGTACAGCAGGGAGCAAAACGCAACAAACTTAAAAGGAAACCTTTTTTTCCCATTAAACATCTACATAATTCCTCTTGTGCTGAACATGCAGATGTATTCTAGCCTGGTTTACTTAAGTGAAATAATTTCAAGTCCAACCTAGCAGTCATGGATGTGGATCATCACCTTTTTAATGTGATGGAAACAGAAGTAGAGAAACTTCAGAATATTTCTCCGTTCATAGCTGCTTTTACCACTGTAAGTTCATGTACTGCAGTGTCACTGTGAAAGCACCAGGTTACACTATGTTGAAAGTATGTGGGTGGGGCCAGGCTGTGGGATGGGTGTATCCTGTCATTGATAAACATCGTCACCATTTCGTTGAGTTGTTCCTGGAAAAGTGTATGTCTGCTGATTAGCTTTGAATGATAGCAGTTTGTCAACTGTAATGCAAACACCCACTTAAGTGTAGTAGATTGTGGTTAATGCCAGCAGTCCCAAAACCATTCATGTGGCCTCATAGCCTTATGACCAGAAATGATACTTTTCCAAATGCTGCAAAGACTTGACCTTTCCTATAATCCTTTTCTAAACACATGTTGACCTTTGTTTATTTTTCTTTTAATAACACTAATTTGTATCATTCTGAAAGCTATATTAGAACATATGAGCACAGTTTAGCTTTACATATTAATCTAATTGCATTCGGCACTTTGAGAAATTGTACAAATGTGGTGTTACTCATGGGTTGCAAAACCAGAGGAAGTTGCAACAACACATGTTAAATGGGAAGTCTTTTCTGGTGGTTTCATTTCCTCTCGGTTTGAAATCATAATATCGATGTCATCAACAGTTAGTTCATTGGAAGAGGAAGAAATGTGTGTAGTGGTTGAACATTTGCATTTTCTTTGTGCAGTGTAGACTTCTAGATCCTTGTGTGCAATATAATTGCAAAGAAATGCTTGGAATGCACTATTTAGAATATTTCAGAATGGCAGAAGTGAGGGACAAATGTGTAGTTATCACAGAAGATAACTACACTTTGCCATTGCTATATTTAACAGTGATATCGCAAATCACATTTGAATCTAGTACCAACATACAGGTCCTTCTCAAAAAAATTAGCATATTGTGATAAAGTTCATTCTTTTCCATAATGTAATGATAAAAAATTAACTTTCATATATTTTTGATTCATTGCACACCACCTGAAATATTTCAGGTTTTTAATTGTTTTAAAACTGATGATTTTGGCATAAAGCTCATGAAAACCCAAAATTCCTATCTCAAAAAATTAGCATATTTCATCAGACCAATAAAAGAAGTGTTTTTAATACAAAAAAAGTCAACCTTCAAATAATTATGTTCAGTTATGCACTCAATACTTGGTCGGGAATCCTTTTGCAGAAATGACTGCTTCAATGCGGCGTGGCATGGAGGCAATCAGCCTGTGGCACTGCTGAGGTGTTATGGAGGCCCAGGATGCTTCGATAGCGGCCTTAAGCTCATCCAGAGTGTTGGGTCTTGCGTCTCTCAACTTCCTCTTCACAATATCCCACAGATTCTCTATGGGGTTCAGGTCAGGAGAGTTGGCAGGCCAATTGAGCACAATAATACCATGGTCAGTAAACCATTTACCAGTGGTTTTGGCACTGTGAGCAGGTGCCAGGTCGTGCTGAAAAATTAAATCTTCATCTCCATAAAGCTTTTCAGCCGATGGAAGCATGAAGTGCTCCAAAATCTCCTGGTAGCTAGCTGCATTGACCCTGCCCTTGATAAAACACAGTGGAGCAACACCAGCAGCTGACATGGCACCCCAGACCATCACTGACTCTGGGTACTTGACACTGGACTTGAGGCATTTTGGCATTTCCTTCTCCCCAGTCTTCCTCCAGACTCTGGCACCTTGGTTTCCGAATGACATGCAAAATTTGCTTTCATCCGAAAAAAGTACTTTGGACCACTGAGCAACAGTCCAGTGCTGCTTCTCTGTAGCCCAGGTCAGGCGCCTCTGCCGCTGTTTCTGGTTCAAAAGTGGCTTGACCCGGGGAATGCGGCACCTGTAGCCCATTTCCTGCACACGCCTGTGCACGGTGGCTCTGGATGTTTCTACTCCAGACTCGGTCCACTGCTTCCGCAGGTCCCCCAAGGTCTGGAATCGGTCCTTCTCCACAATCTTCCTCAGGGTCCGGTCACCTCTTCTCGTTGTGCAGCGTTTTCTGCCACACTTTTTCCTTCCCACAGACTTCCCACTGAGGTGCCTTGATACAGCACTCTGGGAACAGCCTATTCGTTCAGAAATTTCTTTCTGTGTCTTACCCTCTTGCTTGAGGGTGTCAATGATGGCCTTCTGGGCAGAAGTCAGGTCGGCAGTCTTACCCATGATTGCGGTTTTGAGTAATGAACCAGGCTGGGAGTTTTTAAAAGCCTCGGGAATCTTTTGCAGGTGTTTAGAGTTAATTAGTTGATTCAGATGATTAGGTTAATAGCTCGTTTAGAGAACCTTTTCATGATATGCTAATTTTTTGAGATAGGAATTTTGGGTTTTCATGAGCTGTATGCCAAAATCATCAGTTTTAAAACAATAAGACATGAAATATTACAGTTGGTGTGCAATGAATCTAAAATATATGAAAGTTTAATTTTTTTTCATTACATTATGGAAAAGAATGAACTTTATCACAATATGCAATTTTTTTTAGAAGGACCTGTATTTGGGAGATGCTTGTTGGATGTTTCAGGATACACCTGTTGTGGTCTCACAGGTACTGCTGTGAGTCAAGTAGGAGTCTTTGTCTTTATCCAAGCTGAGAACAAGAAAGGACTGAAGTATTTGGAATAGCTTTTGTAACTCCGAAGCAGGGTGCAAAATATAATATAATAAACCCTTTTCTTTTTTATTAAAATATGGCTGTGAATATATCAGTTATCGAGACTGTACTCTCTATTATAGTGGCTTAAATGCGACAGCTAGAAGCTCTTAGCACACAGAGCTGAGAAGCAGCTGCAGCAGTTGGTGAGCTTCACCAACCTGTTGAAGCCTATTTTTGGTCAGTCTGACATGTCTTGTTTTTTAATTTTTTTAAATTTGTTAATTTTTTGCTGTCTGCCCCAGCTCCAGAATTTGGGAATCAATCCGGCCAACATAGGCTTCAGCACCCTGACCATGGAGTCTGATAAATTCATCTGCATCCGTGAGAAAGTTGGGGAGCAGGCCCAAGTTGTGATCATTGACATGGCCGACCCAAACACTCCGATCCGGAGACCCATCTCAGCCGACAGCGCCATCATGAATCCCGCCAGCAAGGTCATCGCACTAAAAGGTACGGCGCTACACAGGCTCCATAGGAACCTTTATCTCTGTTGTCTTAGAGAGACTCATCCTACCAGAATTAAAGAGTAGATTAATAATGTTGGGTTTTTTTTTTCTTTTACAAACATTAAAACTTGGTTTGATATTTTAAGAGCATCTTCAGTTACTTTTATTAATTGATGTCATGTTTTCTGCCATGAAGTTTTCGATTTGCCAATGATTTTTTTAAAAACCCTAAATATTTCTCATAAAGGCTAAAAGTAGCATATTTATGTTTCTGTCCAGCTTCTGATTGCTTTGACTTTTGTTGTTTTTGTCTTTTGTATGTTCATTTTTGTCTTACTGCTTTCTTATGTTTGCAGACGGTGAGTTGAAATTTAAATACTTACTGTGGAAGGGAAATCCTGTTTGAAGACAAGTAATTCTGAGCAAACTGACCCCATGTAAAGTAATCATTTCATGTTCTCTAACGTATTGAAGCATAAAGACTGTTGGATGACATTTGTCAGTTTTATTTGAGCCTTTAACCCAAGTTTGCTCAGTTTGTCTTAATCACAATCAGCAAAACTTTGTAAACAGGATTTAGCTTTCACAGCCTTATAGCTTGCTGGCATTCCATCATGTTTTATATTTAAAATGATTTAGAACATGTTCATGTGGTATTATGGGTAACAATAATTTCATTTTAATTCACGTTTCCATTGGAAATCTGTGTGCTCATCGATCTGAAATTGAAATGAGACAAACCTGTTTTCACTCGTCTTCCAGCTGTGCTTTGTCTGTTTATTTAATATGGCACTGACGTTTTTATTTAATAAAAGTTGTTAGCTGTGGTGGGGTTGAATTACAAGTATTTAATCTGCTTGTAGGGTTGGTGTCCTTTGATGGCACCTGATTTTGTGTCCTAGTGTAATTCTTATATATGGACTCAGAGTTGCTCAAGTTGAAAAGCAGATCTGCCCAAAACAAAATTTAGAAGTTTACCTTATATACCTTACCTAGACTCTCACAATTTGCTTGGTTATATTTGTTAGCAGTTCTGAACAGTGAAGCTGAACTGTACATTATTTGATTCCATTTATCTAAAAAAAAAAATAAACACCCACCAACCCATCATGTCAATCTGTGTTCAGGTCTTTACCTTTGCTCTATCAAGCAACTTAAATCCCAATATTCAAGCCAAAAAGAGCCCAGAGTCTGTGTTCTGTCTGCTACAAAGTTCTACAGCAGTACGAATGAACACAGGAAAATGTTAATCAACTGAACAGTGAAGCTGCCTGACAAACCAGTGCAACCTATCCTAACCTATATTGCTCAACACTAAAGAAAATATTCAGAAAAATGATCAGACAGAAAATGTGCAGGGCTGCTGCTGAACACATTTACATAAAGCAGATCCTTGTTCACACTATATGCCCCAGATCCATAGTTGGCTGTTTTAATATTGTGACAACCCTGTGAGAGCGTGCACTATTTTGGTCCGTCAGTGGATCATATCACAAAGAAGACTGGAAATTGGTTTTGCTCCAGACCAGGCCAAAAAGTGAATTTCTCATTTTAACCAAGATGCTTAATATAGTTATATTATGATAAAATGTAAAGATTTCTGGATGGAAGCAAAGATCCCATATTTTACCTAGGTTTTTGCAAGGTATTTGTTATTGAAAGCCTAAATTGTATAAATTTTCAGATCATAAACCCAAACGACAACCTAAGAAAAAGTTGGAACCAAATACTAATTTTTTTTTTTTTTTTTATTTAATTTATTTTTTTAAGCAATGTACTCATGGTTCCTTTTGTTCTGTGAATTGTATTTCTGACTCAGGATGTTTGGGTCGTATTACACTGTCAAAACTACAGGAAAACAATATGTCCTGTAGAAATTCTGCCTTCCCAGCAAACCTAGAAGCGTTCTGCTTCTGAAACTGGCAAATTGGATGTTTAGGCAAATAAAATGTTTTACTACCAGTTCCTATGGGGGCTTGGCTTGAAAACAGGGAGCTCATTAGTTGGCTAAAATCTATCTTCAATCATTTTAAAGAAGCTTACTACTTAATGTATGAATGCATTTAGTTGGGTAGCCTAGGTGTGGGAAAAGTGCTGTTGAACTTCCTTACTTGGCTTATTTAACTTACTTTTTAACACAAAGCATAATGCAAGGCAAATTATTTGTCTTACACCTAAAAGATTTTAAAGGGTGTTGCATTTAATGTAATGGTAGAGTTTCAAGATATTACTTTTATTATTTGAGTAAAACCTAAAACATGTGACCCTTGATGTGTGTAAAACGTCCACACAGTAACAGAATAAAGTATATTGACACTGCCATAGATCAGGTTAAAAGCCCTACTGCCCCTCACTCTTTTAAAATTTAGCCTATTTTTACATCTGTTGCCTTCTCTTCAGTGTATACATTTTTTTCATGCAACGCTGTATGACCCATAACGTGTTCGTTTAACTCCACTTGAAAGATTAACACGATGTGTGTGCACAAATGCAACTACTCATAATGATCTAGTTAACGCTTGCTCTCTAAAATGTGGCTGCCTAATCAAGTGGTCCATCTGACAGGCTGCTTATTGTACTTTGATTCTATGGCTTTGTGATGACTATGATCTCGATGGCTATGCCAATGCATTTGTTGAGTACTTAATAAGCAAACAAAAGTCACACTGCTTTTACAAAAATGAAGCTTAAGCTCACAAAATTAATCCCAACTAAAATAAAACTCAGGTGAGTGAACCTTAATATATCAAATTTTGGTCTGTAGTTCTCAGTTTTATTTAAAACGACTTGACTATCACCAGGTACCTTCACTAGTCACTGTCCTGACTAAAAGTAGCAAACTTGTACGCCTTGTAATTGAGCCTCTGTATTTCTCCATTGTTTCTTCCTGCTGCACCCCCCCCCCCTTAACATCTGCTTTATTTTGCTTGGTTAAAGCTGTTCTTCTCAGTAACAAATGTAATAGTGATAACCATAGGAAAAGGAGTCACAGTTCTGGCCAGTTCATGGACACAGTCCTTAATCATTCATTCATTCATTATCTCATTAAGTAAAATCAGAAATTTGTTGTCTGGAGAGCGAATTGTCTGAGAATTGGCATTTGGAGAAATGTAATGAGGATTTACTTTTCCGTGGCCTCGTCGATGTATCCAAAAAATTAGAATTTGAACATGTATTTACTTTAAGTATAAAATTGGTTTGCACTTTGACTGTGTGTAGCCACTCTGGAAGTCGTATGTTTATTTCCTCCTTTTAGTGCTACTATTGCTTGATCAGGCAGTTTCCTACTACAGCATGTTTGGTATCCCCTGTTTATCACTCGTGCCATTGTTCTTCAGTGATACTTTCATTTAAATTACCTGCATCTGATACATTTTTAATAATTTTTTGCAACAAATTGTGTTCAGATGATGGAAACACAACAGAAACTCTAACAATCTCTTTGGGCCTGGTTCCTGCTTTTATCCTCTTCTCTATAGCGGCTAAAACCCTTCAGATCTTTAACATTGAGATGAAGAGCAAAATGAAGGCACACACCATGACAGACGACGTGACTTTCTGGAAGTGGATCTCTCTGAACACGGTTGCTCTTGTGACTGACACCGCTGTTTACCACTGGAGCATGGAGGGCGACTCTCAGCCTGTCAAAGTTTTCGACCGCCACTCCAGCCTGGCAGGCTGCCAGATCATCAACTACCGCACAGACGCCAAGCAGAAATGGCTCCTTCTCATTGGTATCTCAGCTCAGGTAATTTCACTGCAGTTCACTCCAAATGTGCAATATAATTTTTTGTGGCACATATGATTAATATTTGAGACTAGGAATGTGAAAAATTGGCAGCAACATTAATTTTTATTTTTGTTCAGAGTCTAATTGGATACATTTTAACTGGTGGAAAACAAATAAAATCTAATGTATTTGGTAAGAAGGCCATTGAGTACTGCGTAAATTTTTTTTTGTTTTTTATTGTCATCAGATAAATATATAATTATGGGTAAATTCAGGTATTTGAAGACCAAAATAAATAAAAAAAAATTAAAGCAGAAGAAAAACTTTCCTAAGTCAATAAAAAAAATAATTCCAATGCTTACAGTAGTATGTATATACATTTATTAGAACAAGTAGTTGCAGTGGACAATTTATGGTGTTTACCGTTTATTCACTTCATATAGTCAACGTGCAGAACTGTCGGAAATTGCTTCAGACCTGTCGTAAAACCAGATGTTTGAAAAGAAACAGCGTATGCTGGAGCAAGAGGAAAATATGTTTGCGCAGAGAATGGGGAAAATGCACATTTCAGCAAAGTGGCTGGAAAATGAGGTGCTCAGGTCATGGGTGCAGCCTGTTAACAGTCAAGATTGAGAAGGATTTTTCAGTGTTAGCAAAAAAACCCAAAACAATAAGCTTGTTACAATGGGTGTCGATGTTGTGAAATCTCACATGCAGTAAGACGGCCACAAATCAGGTGGAAGAGGCTGACGGCAATAGGACTGGGTACCAAAACTCTGTACATCTTTGGTACAGACCGAAAAAACACTCGGTAGGTACCAAAACAAGAAAAATATTTTTTGGTGCCAAAAATTTGGTGCTTTTCCAATAGAAAGTCCCTGTTATTGTACCGCTCCATTCCTTCCGCGCGTCAGCTGACTGATCCCTAGTCATGTGACGCATGGAGATGAGCTCACTCACAAAGCCCCGTCTCTCCTCATTCAACAACACTTCTCCGGCAAAGCGTAACGAATTTGCGGATGTAAATGCAGGAAAAAAAATCTAAAGTTTTCCTGCATTTTGTAAAAGTAAACGGCAACAGAGCTAAATGAAACATCTGCTAGAAGATTTGTGTCGCAAAAACAGTAATGCCAGCAATTTAACAAAGCACCTGGTTGTGCATGGCGTCATCTTGCGAGCTGAAGCATAGGGATGGGTACCGAAGCCCGGTATTAAATTGGCCCCAGGGCTGATTCTGATGGTCCACCCGGACCGATAAGCTTCAGCCTTATCGGTCCTCTTAACGGTAAAATTAAGGTCGTATCCATGTTTTGCAGGAGATATAAATACAAGCCAAACACTGTATTGCAGCCCACTCCTCCTTAACAGGCACACACGCTGCGGGGACGGAGTGGCGACTGCTGCGCTCTCACGTGTGTGTTCGCCTTAAAGATACGATGGCAGAGCGAACCAAAAAAGATGCTGACAATGCACGCTGTCACATATGTAATAAAAGCTTTGCTTGCAAAGGTGGGAACACTAGTAATTTAACCAAACACCTTGCCAAAATACACAAACTACAAACCGAAAGATGCACGGTTCTTGACCGCCTGAGTGCTGCAGCAACAACAACCCCTGAATCAGATACAAAAGGTATGCATGTTTGTATGCAAAGCAAACACGTGAAGCATGGACATAAGTTTGCCATTTCATTCTTACAATTAATAAATGCTGGATATTTTAAAGAACAGCTTCCTCATCTAAGTTTTAAAAAAAAAATTATTAAACTACAGTTAACTTGCTAATTCTTACAATTAATAAATGCTGGATATTTTTGAACAGCTTCCTCATCGAAGTTTAAAAAAAAAAAAAATCTTAAACTACAGTTCATTATTTGTGTTTTTCCCCTTTTTGTTTTAGTCTTTCAAAAAAAAAAGTACCGATAAGGATACCGATAAAGTACCGGATCGATGAGTATCGTTAAGAGTAGTAGTATCGATAAATCCCTAACAATACCCATCCCTACTGAAGCATGTACCATCCTTCACTGCAAAAAAAAGCTGGTCCCGAGTCCACAACCTTCCTCCTCGCTGCATCAGCTACAAAATCACTGGAGGTGTCTGCCAGAGACCCATAGGGATTGAATTGGCTTGTACTTTAAAACATGCCTCTGGTTTAAATGGGTTGTTAACATTTTTGAATCGATCATATAAGCAAATGTTGACCTAAATGTGTTAATTTGTCAGCATGCTGGTATGTTAACGGACAATTTGTTTTTCAGCAAAATCGAGTGGTGGGAGCCATGCAGCTCTACTCTGTTGAAAGAAAAGTTTCTCAGCCCATCGAAGGCCACGCTGCCAGCTTCACCCAGTTTAAGATGGAAGGAAACACAGAAGAATCGACTCTGTTCTGCTTTGCTGTCAGAGGCCAGGCTGGAGGGAAGGTGAACTAACATAAGCGATAATCCACCCAACGTAATCTTATTGGGAGGGGGAAAGAATCTAAAGAGCAGCTTCTCACCCTTTTTTTTTGTTTCGCCTGACCTAGCTGCACATCATTGAGGTGGGAACACCACCAACTGGTAATCAGCCATTTCCAAAGAAAGCAGTGGATGTCTTCTTTCCTCCTGAAGCGGAGAATGACTTTCCTGTGGCCATGCAGGTAGGATTCCTTGTTTAAAGTCCTTGTGATGCCAGAGTGCTAAAGTGACTGTGCTAAACCAGGCTTCTTACAGCCAGAGCTGTGCTCAAAAGACTGCTACTACGCTCCTCTGTTTATCATGCTTATTTCTTTTTATTTTAAGGGAAATGGTTTCATTTCTTTCTTTTCTTTTGTAGATAAGTGCTAAGCACAATGTGGTTTTCCTTGTTACCAAATATGGCTACATCCACCTGTACGACCTTGAGACGGGAACCTGTATCTACATGAACCGCATCAGTGGAGAGACCATCTTTGTCACCGCTCCACATGAGGCCACCTCAGGCATTATTGGGGTCAACCGAAAGGGACAGGTAAAGTTAGGCACCAGTGATCGTCCAGACCGTTTGTCATATATTGTTGATCCAGAACACGGAAGATGTCACATTAATGTGACTGCAGAATTCTTCATTATAATCTGTCAAGTAGTATATTCCATACCTCTTTTCATTAGCAGTGATGTGTCAAGCAACTGACAACATCCTAGTGAATGTTAGAAACCACAACATCAGACATCATGTTGTGGCCTGGGCAGCTGAAAGCCTTTGCTTTGTGTCATCAGGGAAGCTCAGACTCTGCCAGGAGGCATTCTAAATAATCCATGCTATGGTGTTTCACACAGGGAGTGGAGAGGGTTGTATGTTACTGTGTGTGTAAAGCTGAACCAGAGAGGAGAACCGGATCCAGCCAGCTGATTAATAATGTTCCATTCAGGCCACACAACATGAATAATTGAGTGGAGGGAGGAAAGTTGATCTGAGCTGTGACAGACATGCCTGTATGTGGGGGGGCAGTCAACTATCAGTGTTTGTGCGTACATCACATGGACATAGACATGCACTGAGGCAGTGATCTGAGAGGAAATAGGCCACTGCTTTGGCCTCTAGTGGTAACAGATGCATTGGTTAGTTTAGCAAGAAAATCCGGTAATCTGATGCCTTTAATATAATACTGCAGTACTATATTCAATCTAAAGACTCGATCACATGATTCTTACATCAAAGCGTTTTCCTTATTTGTTAAACTGTTTTATGTTATGAATGAAGACTAAGATTTGGAAAAGAATGGACAATCATAGATTAAGAGAAATTACGTTGAACTTGGAAACCTTTATTACTGTTTCTGTATTTATCAGGGAGTTATACATTTTCATGATGGCTGTGGGTAGGAAGGATTTCCTGTAGCGGTCTGTATTGCAGCGAGACCGAAGAAGCCTCCGACTGAAGACGCTCTGTTGTATGACTGTCTCATGAAGAGGATGCTCAGGGTTGTCGATAATTAATTAGATTTTATGAAGAATCCTTCATTTCATCATCTCCAGATTTTCCGCAGTTGTCCCAAGAACAGAACCAGCCGTCTTTATCAGGTTGTTTAGCCTTTTTAAATCCCTGGCTCTGATGCTGCTACCCCAACAGATGATGGCTGAAGAGATTACACTCTCCACAACAGACTTGTAGAAGATCTGCAGCATCTTGCTGCAAACCTTGAAGGACCTAAGATTCCCTAGGAAGTACAGTCTGCTCTGTCCCTTCTTGTAGACGGTTTCACTGTTCAGTTTCCAGTCTATTCTGTTGTCAAGGTGAACTCTGAGGTATTTATACTCCTCAACCACCTCCACTTCTTCTCCCATGATGGAAAAAAGTGTTTGACTTATCCCTGTTTCTTCTGAAATCTACAATCATCTCCTTTGTTTTGTTCACATTCAAGGTAAGCCGATAGTTTCCACACCATGTCACAAAGCGGTCCACCAGCTCTCTATATTCAGCTTCTTGTCCATCTCTGATACCCCTGACGATTGCAGAGTCATCTGAGTATTTCTGCAGATGACAGGTCTCTGATTTGTACTGGAAGTCTGAGGTGTACAGAGTGAAAAGGAATGGTGAGAGTACGGTCCCCTGTGGTGCTCCTGTGCTGCTAATTAATGCTCTTGGGGGAAATTCAGTAATTTGAGCACAAACACAGATCAATCCCAAATATAGTAATAAAAAATAAAAATAAGAAAAAGAAACCTTAAAGAAATAAGTTTTTATATTTGACATTTAAGTAAATGTTAGTAAATACACTAGTAAATAGTAAATACACTAAAGTGTCGTAACAATGTTTGATCATATGGTGAACCGAGTTAGTCTGAACCTGTCTATTTGATACATAATCTGGTGTAGTTTGGTTGGGTTTGCAGTGAAAAGCAATAAAAATGGATTCAGTAGTGTGCAATTTTGGAAGAGAAGGAACATTATTAATCACTGAGATTAAATGAAAAGTGCCAAGCCTCCTATTAATTTATGGCACCCAGTGGCACTCATTCTTTCAGTGTCATCCAGTGTCCACATCAGAATCCCTGCTGTCCCCGTCCTTTTTTTTGTTTTTTTTCTTTTCAATGCTTGTTACCCTCTGGGTCAGTGAACGTCTTGTGCACCTGATACTACTTCTAGTGTTACATTTGATGCTGCATAGTTGTGTATGATCACTGTTTCAAGTATTTTACTGGTCAAATGGAGGAAAAAGTAAATACCAGAGAGGTATCCTTTTTTTTTTGTCATCTGAATTACCTTTTTTTTCTAGATGAGCCAATGCGACATGCACAAATTGTGGGTAGTTTGAAAAGAAAAAAAGTGTCAAGTTTTTTTGAAGTTTTATAATTTTGGTGTTCATAGTTCAGGTCTAGAATATACTAAGCCTTTCTCAAAATTCCAAAGTCGTTTTCTTAGATTCTAGACAGCAGGTCAGTGTGCTAAAACATTCTGTTCTGACCCAGGTGCTGTCGGTTTGTGTGGAAGAAGAAAATATCATCCCATACATCAACAATGTGCTGCAGAATCCAGTTCTCGCTCTCCGCTTAGCTGTCCGTAACAACTTGGCAGGAGCTGAGGAGCTCTTTGCTCGCAAGTTCAACAACCTGTTTGCTGCTGGCAACTACTCTGAAGCTGCCAAAGTGGCTGCTAATGCACCAAAGGTACTTTTTCTTCTCAGATGGGGTTCATAAACACCATTTATTTATTTTTTCGCTTGGCTGTATTTATTCCATGGTGACTATCTTGGTTTTATTTCTTAAGCTGGCCTATTGTTTTCATTATTGGTTCCTATGTCTTGCCTTTTAATCAGATTTTTTTTTTTGTCTGATTTTTCTCTTTCAGGGAATCCTGCGCACACCAGACACCATTCGGCGATTCCAGAGCGTTGCCACTCAGCCAGGCCAGACCTCTCCCTTGCTGCAGTACTTTGGTATCCTGTTGGATCAGGGTCAGCTCAACAAGTTTGAGTCTCTGGAGCTTTGCAGACCCGTGCTCCAGCAGGGACGAAAGCAGCTTCTGGAGAAGTGGCTGAAGGAAGACAAGGTACTGTAGTCGTTCAGCTCAGCCCCCTCTCCTCTGGCATTTCCTGGCACATCCTGACTTGTTTTGTGTACATGGTTATCTTATTAGCGAATAGATGGGCTCATCTGATATTCCAGGAATTCATTCACTTTCGTTTTAAACTCCGACTGTATCCTGGATACCTCAACAGTAAATAAATGACTGGTTTGGAACTAAAATGGTTTATCTTTAGGTCTAATTTCGGTTTTAATTGATTTATCCTTCCCCACATATTCTCCCTAGCACAACAATCATGTAATATGTTTAACCACAACAATATATTTTTGTTAGATTATAGAAATCGAAGCTCCTAAATTTCAATGTCACTGTTGTGCATTTTAGTTGGAGTGTTCAGAGGAACTGGGTGATCTAGTGAAGGCAGTGGATCCTACCTTGGCACTTAGTGTGTATCTGCGGGCAAATGTCCCCAACAAGGTCATTCAGTGCTTTGCAGAGACTGGTCAATTCCCCAAAATCGTCCTGTATGCCAAGAAGGTATGAAATTTACTTTTGAATTTTAATAAGTTAAAATGACATCCAAGCAATTCTTTATTAAATGTCTGCAATTAAAGTTTTATTCTCATTTAGTTAGTTTTGATTTGCATGATTTTTCTTTCTGAAGGTGGGCTACACCCCAGACTGGATCTTTCTGCTCAGGAATGTGATGCGCATAAATCCAGAGCAAGGTCTGCAGTTTGCGCAGATGCTGGTCCAGGATGAAGAGCCATTAGCAGACATCACACAGGTCAGAAGGAATCCTCCACCTTTGCTCTCATGGCTTTTGATAGTGAAATAGCTTTGTATTAGGAAAAGGAATATAGGCTTTATTTTTTTTCAATAAAGTCTGAGTCTCTGCCCTCCCAAGTTTTGAACACCACAGATTTTACTATTTCCTATAAAAATTACTTTTAGTAACAGAATTTGCTACAAACTAGTTAATCCTAACTTTCCTCAAAAGTAGGGGTGTATCATACAAATGAGAAACAGTGCAGGATACAGCTGTCTACTTGAGCTATCTTGTAGTATAAAGGAAATGCACTACTTCCTTCACTTCCTACATTTGCAAAATCTCTGCAATGTAAACACAAACTGCTGACGGAGCTTTCTGTGCTCCCTAAAGTACATGTTAGTCAGTACAGGCAGATGAAGATTTTAGAACTGATACTCATGGTAACTTTAAGTTCTGTTATTTTCAGTCAGTTCAGCAACTAAATAAGGTCCCGAAGTGGAACCATCAGTGTTTTTTTTAAGTAGCCTTTATACATGTTTTGTCTATATACAACATGCAAAATATTTGTATATCCAGAGGAACAAAAAAAATTGACTATTTCTATCCTGCATTTTAGGTGAAGGAATACATTTTTTCCTTTATAAAATGAATGCTTGTGCTGAAGGATGTTGTGCTCCTTTATCCTGAGTAGGAGTTTTTCTGTTAAACATCTAGCTTTGGTTTTCATGAAAATATAATAAACCAAAACAATGCCCACCCTGCACCCAAAAGTGGCTCAGTTCTTTCTGGATCACGTTGCTTTGTGAAATGTGCCTAATACAAAAATGTTTTTCAGAAAGGATCTCTAGTGTTGTTGGTAGGCACAGTAAAAAGTTATTGCTGGTTTGGGACAAAATGTACCTAGAAGAATGTGAAGCCAACATGTATGTTGACTTTATCTTATGTGTTGTGTTTATGCTTGAAAGTAAGATTTTCAGGATTCCTAGTTGGAAACGTAACGAGAACGTTTGGTTTTGAAAACTTATGAATCGCTTTCGATTTGACACGTTTCACATTGCAATTGACCGATTAAAAAGTGAATTGGCACAGAGTTAATGAAAACAATTATTTTTCACAATGAAATGACGGGGACATAAAAGTGTGGTATTTTGCCAAGACATTTTAGGGGACAGATCTGCAGAAACATGATGGCTGCAGCTAGATTGTCGAGCAGTTTTGAAGGTATTCAAACACTTGCCTGAGTAAACTTCACGCTGCATTGCTGAAACGCTAGCTGCCGCCATCATGTTTTTTGCCGGTCCATTCCCTAAAATGTCCAGACGCCAAGAAGGACTTTTAGGTTCCTGTTTTTATTCTGAAAAATCTGTTTTACACATTAATCTCCATCGATCTCCATCACATTCAACATTGCAGTTAATCAGTTTAAATTGTGAATGGGTACACCGTCAGTCTTAATGCAACCCAGAGTTTAGTGGCCAATATTGTTGGCATGCATTTAAAACCTGGTTAGAGCTGAAGGTTTGAACTGTTCATTTAAGGAATTTAGTTTCTCCTACAAATCCAGTGGCAAAAAGTACTGTATAATCTCTATTTGTTAAAATGTTCTCGGAATGTTTAAACCCATAAAATGGATAAAAATAAACTAATAGCTTGTATAGTTGGTGCTAGTTGGATATATGTATCAGTCTGGAGCTTTATTTTATTTCTCATCTTTTGTGTCTCTGAATCTTAGATTGTGGATGTATTCATGGAGTACAACCTGATCCAGCAGTGCACCTCCTTCCTCCTCGATGCTTTAAAGAACAACAGACCTTCAGAAGGGCCGCTACAGACTCGCCTGTTGGAGATGAACCTCATGCATGCTCCACAGGTGGACCAGTGTGCACCTACTTTGTTAAATAAATGCTTGTCACAATACAAAGATCTTCGCCTTTTTAATGATTCTGTTCTGGTTGTAGGTTGCTGATGCAATCCTGGGTAACCAGATGTTCACACACTATGACCGTGCTCACATCGCCCAGCTCTGTGAGAAGGCTGGTCTTCTTCAAAGGGCTCTGGAGCACTACACAGACCTGTATGACATCAAGCGTGCTGTAGTGCACACACACCTTCTCAACCCAGAGGTAGGAGAGTTTCTTTTTTTGTTGTTGTTGAACTTTGCAGGTTTTTTTTTTTTTTTTTTGTAAGAAAAAAACTGAACATATCTTCCACTTCTCCAGTGGCTGGTGAACTTCTTTGGCTCGCTGTCGGTGGAAGATTCAATGGAGTGCCTCAGGGCCATGCTCTCGGCCAACATCCGCCAGAACCTACAGATCTGTGTCCAGGTGGCTTCAAAGTACCATGAACAGCTCTCCACGCAGGCTCTCACTGAACTCTTTGAGTCCTTCAAGAGCTTTGAAGGTGAGAACCCTGACTTAATGACATCCTGCGTTACCATCAGTCCTCCAATATTTACTTAGTAAAACTTTTACATTTTCTTATCTTACATGTCTTGAATTTCAGTTGTGGATTGTGGACTTGTTGTGGGAAATTGCATGTAAATCCCACAAACTGGTAACCCATTTAAAAAATGTAAAGAATGATTTGAAACATCCATCCATCCATCCATTTTCTTCCGCTTATCCGGGGTCGGGTCGCGGGGGCAGCAGCCTAAGCAAAGAGACCCAGACTTCCCTCTCCCCAGCCACTTGTTCCAGCTCCTCGGGAGGAACCCCAAGGCGCTCCCAGGCCAGCCGAGAAACATAGTCCCTCCAGCGTGTCCTGGGCCTCCTCCCGGTGAGACGTGCCTGAAACGCTTCACCAGGGAGGCGTTCAGGAGGCATCCTGACCAGATGCCCGAGCCACCTCAACTGACTCCTCTCGATGTGGAGAAGCAGCGGCTCTACTCTGAGCCCCCTCCGGATGACTGAGCTTCTATCTCTAAGGGAGAGCCCAGACACTCTGCGGAGGAAACTCATTTCAGCCGCTTGTATCCGTGATCTCGTTCTTTCGGTCACCACCCAGAGTTTGTGACCATAGATGAGGGTAGGAACGTAGATCGACCGGTAAATCGAGAGCTTCGCCTTTTGGCTCAGCTCTCTCTTCACCATGACAGACCGGTAGACCGCCCGCATAACTGCAGATGCCCCACCAATCCGTCTATCGATCTCCCGCTCCATTTTTCCCTCATTCGTGAACAAGACCCCCAGATACTTAAACTCCTCCACTTGGGGAAGGACCCCATCCCCGACCCGGAGGAGGCACCCCACCCTTTTCCGGCTCAAGACCATGGCCTCGGATTTGGAGGTGCTGATTCTCATCCCAGCCGCTTCACACTCTGCTGCGAACAGCTCCAGCGAAAGCTGTAGATCACGCTCCGATGAAGCCAACAGGACCACATCATCTGCAAAAAGCAGAGACCCGATCCTGAGGCCACCAAAACGGATCCCCTCAACGCCTTTGCTGCGCCTAGAGATCCTGTCCATAAAAGTTAGGAACAGGATCGGTGACAAAGGGCAAGCTTGGCGGAGTCCAACTCTCACTGGAAACAAGCCCGACTGACTGCCGGCAATGCGAACCAAACTCTGGCACCGGTCGTACAGGGACCTAACAGCCCGTATCAAGGGGCCCGGTACCCCATACTCCCGGAGCACCCCCCACAGGGCCCCCCGAGGGACACGGTCGAACGCCTTCTCCAAGTCCACAAAACACATGTAGACCGGTTAGGCAAACTCCCACGCACCCTCCAGGACCTTGCTGAGGGTGTAGAGCTGGTCCAGTGTTCCACTGCCAGGACGAAAACCGCATTGTTCCTCCTGGATCCGAGGTTCGACTATCCGTCGGACCCTCCTCTCCAGAACCCCTGAATAGACCTTACCAGGGAGGCTCAGAAGTGTGATTCCCCCTGTAGTTGGAACACACCCTGTGGTCCCTCTTTTTAAACAGGGGGACCACCACCCCGGTCTGCCAATCCAAGGGAACTGCCCCCGATGTCCACGCAATATTGCAGAGCCGCGTTAACCAACACAGCCCCACAACATCCAGAGCCTTGAGGAACTCCGGTCGAATCTCATCCACCCCTGGAGCCTTGACACCGAGGAGCTTTTTAACGACCTCGGTGACCTCAGCACCAGAGATTGGAGAGCCCGACCCCAAGTCCCCAAACCCTGCTTCCAGATTGGAAGGTGTGCTGGTGGGATTGAGGAGGTCTTCGAAGTATTCCATCCACCGACACCAAAACGTCCCGCGTCGAGGTCAGCAGCACACCATCCCCACTGTAAACAGTGTTGGTGGCTGACCGCTTCCCCCCCCGAGACGCCAGATGGTGGACCAGAATTGCTTCGAAGCTGTACGGAAGTCGTTTTCCATGGTCTCTCCAAACTCCTCCCACTGATTTGAAACAGTTGGTTTCAATGTTCAGCCAGTGATGAAGCTGTCTGTCACACATGCAGACTGCACATAAATGCTGCAAGATGTGCCAGTTGTTCCTCAAACCAATCTTGTTGATGTTTAGGCTATTTTTGTGACATAAAGCTCTTGTGCTCTCGTGCAAATGCAGAACTTCTCTGAAACTTAAGATTCATACCTGAGAATATCAGGATGCAAGCTAACCTGTTGGCATTAGTTCCTCTGTTGTTTCATGCAGATTCTTAATACCTGCCTCAATCAAATGTCATTGCCTGGCATTGTACTACCTTGCTGGGGGAACACGCCATATGACACGATGTTGGCATGAAGGGGGTCGCTCAGTTATGTTGTAGATATGACATCATGGTCCAAATCAGATCTGCTCCCAGCCCCTGCTATTGAAAATGAAACCTCTGCCAACATGGTGTCCTTTACATTTAGTTTGGTTGTTGGAAGTCATGAATGTTGTTTATAGAACTGGCTTTCTTTCTTTGTCCCTCAGGTTTGTTCTACTTCCTGGGCTCTATTGTTAACTTCAGTCAGGATGCTGAAGTCCACTTCAAGTACATTCAAGCTGCCTGCAAGACGGGCCAAATTAAAGAGGTGGAGAGGATCTGTAGAGAGAGCAACTGCTACGACCCTGAGCGTGTCAAAAACTTCCTCAAGGTGAAGTTACACACACACACACACACACACACACACACACACACACACACACACAGGATGGGCACAGTTTCATCTTTTTCTGATCTTTTCTAAAATGTGCAGTTTGGGGTTCCCCCATATAGGGTAATAAATTGTGCGTTAGACATGTTATAGTTCCATTATATGGTGATTAGTGTAAACTAACAGGCCCTAAGCAGTTTGCCTCTATTGCTTATAAATCTTGATGGTAGTGAATTATCTTTCTCTGCTTTTCTTCTTTGAAATGGCAGGACATTTATCAGGTAAATCTGTTCCTCCTCCACTGTACAGGATCCTGTTCCATTTTCCGTTCTCCTCTTGCCTTTTCTCTTGAAACATAGAAATGAAAGTGGCATTTGTATGGAGGCGTATATTTGTGTTCACCACAGTCCATACACTATATAGACAAAGCCAGCCCTGTATTAGTTATGTAGTGCTGGTCAGTTGGTTGTGTGATATTATCTATTGATTGATTGTTTGTAGGTAGGTAGTTAGAAACCAGTGCTTTTAGATCAACCCTCTCATATCTGGTTGCTATGTAGATGGAGTTGTATAAATTATGTTGTACAGGTTATATCCTACTCGCTCATTAATTTGTGACACACAGGAAGCCAAGCTCACCGACCAGCTGCCCCTCATCATTGTCTGCGATCGCTTTGATTTTGTCCATGACCTGGTCCTCTACCTGTACAGGAACAACCTGCAGAAGTACATTGAGATTTATGTTCAGAAGGTAAGAACCCCCGCAGAGACGTTTCACTAGTCCTTGTCTGAGATGTGTGTGCTTACTGTCCGATTATTGTTGCAGGTGAATCCTAGCCGCCTTCCAGTCGTCGTCGGTGGCCTCCTGGATGTGGATTGCTCGGAGGATGTCATCAAGAGTCTGATCTTGGTTGTCAGAGGACAGTTCTCCACTGATGAACTGGTTGCAGAGGTGGAAAAGAGGAACAGGTGCTCGACCAATACACATAAGTACACTTTAGTTTGCTCTACCTCTTAATTTAAATTGATTCAAGAGTGCGAGACTGGCAGCCAGTCAGATGGAGATTTGGCTGTATTTGAGCTATTCAAAACTACTTACTGAAAATATTCATATCTATGTAATGCAACACTCAAGACTTAAATGTCTGCACTTTGACTATAGGCAGTTGTTTTTAAAGCTGAACAACGTGGTACAGAACTAAATTACCCCACTGAATGTAGCTGTATTAGTCCACCTGAAGAACTGATTGTGAGTGCTGCTGGAATAATTTCTAAGTAACTATGGTTCCTTGGAAAATGATCAGAAATGATGATCCTTCATAGTGTTGGACAAAATCCGACATGACGCAAAATCCAAAGGTTTATTACTCTGTAATACTCAGGGGTTGCTTTAACATTTGTTCCGTATTTGATAGTTTGTTTGTTTTTAATCGGTCATTTTGACAGATTACAATTCATGCCCCTCCATTACGCACAAGCAGGAGCGTAGTTCAGCTCCATGTGGAGCGTTCAAGCCACAGCAGGTGAAATTATCATAATTAATACATTTAGCCTATTAATCTGTTCGATGTGTGATGTCAAGATGTGGACTCTTGTTCAGTTAGTTTGGATTTAAAATGAAATACTACTGAATATCATTATTTTAAAAATTGACTCATAAAAATAAGTTATGACTGGATTTCTTTGACGCCAGTCAATCAGATTGACTAAAAGAATTGTAGTGCGACCCCTGTTATTACTATATTTTCCATTAATCACAATACCATGGAAATGACCTGGCATTACTTTTTGTCAGTTTTTAGTCTGAATATTTTTTTAAAATCAAGAACTTCTATTGTATTTCAAAAAATAAATTATTGCACGTTAAAGAGGAGAGACATTTTAGTTCAGAATATATTGCTCTGCTACTGCGTAATGATTGAGCCTTCAAGAGTAGACCTTCTTCTTTGTCCCAGACTGAAGCTGCTGCTACCCTGGCTGGAGTCCCGTATCCACGAAGGCTGCGAAGAACCTGCTACCCACAATGCCCTGGCAAAGATCTACATCGACAGCAATAATAACCCTGAACGCTTCCTGCGGGAAAACCCTTACTACGACAGCCGTGTGGTGGGAAAGTACTGCGAGAAGAGAGACCCTCACCTGGCCTGTGTGGCCTATGAGCGAGGACAGTGTGACCAGGAGCTCATCAATGTAAGAATACATTTCTTTGCCAGCTATTTTTTTTCTTGCATTCATTCCCTGTGTCCACCTGTTTTCTCTATAGCAGAGATTGATGGGAATTTTCTCTTCTCACATCAGGTTTGCAATGAGAACTCCCTGTTCAAGAGCTTGTCCCGCTACCTAGTAAGACGCAAAGACGCCGAGCTGTGGGCCAGCGTTTTAATCGAGAGTAACCCCTTCAGACGGCCACTCATTGACCAGGTAGAGTCTAAAGACATGGAGATGATCCTTCCTTCCTACCTTCTCCTAGTGCTTCACTAAGGCTATCCTCCTCACCTTCTCAGGTGGTACAGACGGCTCTGTCAGAAACCCAGGACCCTGAGGAGGTTTCAGTCACTGTCAAAGCTTTCATGACTGCTGACCTGCCCAATGAGCTCATCGAGCTGCTGGAGAAAATTGTGTTGGACAACTCTGTCTTCAGTGAACACAGGTGCTTAGTAGGAATGCTCTGCACCTCAGCTGTTATCTCACGCTGGTTTCAGCCTCACTTGACGCAAGAAATGTGCTGAGGTTTTTTTTTTTCTCTCCAGGAATCTGCAGAACCTGCTGATCCTGACTGCAATCAAAGCTGACCACACGCGTGTGATGGAATACATTAGCAGGCTGGACAACTATGACGCTCCCGATATTGCAAACATCGCCATCAGCAATGAGCTCTTTGAGGAGGCATTCGCCATCTTCAAGAAGTTTGACGTAAACACCTCAGCTGTGCAGGTCTGTAAACTCGATCACCCCTTTCAGGGCTGCATGTTAACTTTTTTAGCTAATGGTACTGGTTTTGTATAACAGACCAAAAAGTCGTAGCACCAATACAATGTCTTTTACGATCTCTCAAAACCAACAATAGTGGATCTCATTACCTAAACACACAAGCAATAATAATGCATTCAATGAACACACAATATTTTCAGACGTTTTTATTTGTCAGTGAAAATGCAAACCTAATAGCTTTAGTTAATTAGTGTGGATGGGTGCGTATGCATTGAGAATTATGAGCAATTTGGTTTATACTGCAATACATATAATGGAATAGAAATTCCCTTTATTGCTGAAAGTGTGGGACAATAAAGTGACAGATTCACGCAAAGTTAAAAATATAAAAAAACGATACTATTCTGTACAGTACCGGCAAAATTACTACACTGAAATGCTGTCACGTTGTTAAAAATGGCATTTTCCTGTTCAAGAAACCTGCGGCTGAGCAGGATAATTGAAATGAACAATGAGTATCGCCATCGGTCAAAACTGAAATTTAGTCGGCTCGTCTAATTTCTTCGGCCAGACTTCATTTCTCCCGTGATGGACAAAATCATGGGATGGAGTGATATCTGAATGAAGAACGGTACCAGCACAACAAACAAGCAGGAATTGTTGTGGGGTCTAAGGCTAATTACATTGTTAAATCAACACTTGGTCATTACAATAGACTACAGCAGCTATGTAGCATTCAGTACCATCACTTAATCAGTCGTGGTCGCATCTTCCTTACAGTAACGAAAAAGAAGCAATTAGGGTGCAAAGCTGTCGCACGAGTTCTACATATGAAAAATAACTTATCGCACATGCAATATAAATGTCGCACCATACAGCTCTGAACTTTTGCCGTGTCTATTGAAGAAGGGTTATGTATTTTTTATTTTTTGTTCCCTTCCTCCTCAGGTGCTCATTGAGCATATCGGCAACCTGGACCGGGCCTATGAGTTTGCAGAACGCTGCAATGAGTCGGCCGTGTGGAGCCAGCTGGCCAAGGCTCAGCTACAGAAGGAGCTGGTCAAAGAAGCTATTGACTCCTACATCAAAGCTGATGACCCTTCTGCTTATATGGAGGTGGTCCAGGCAGCTGATAAGAGTGGTAAGAGAACCATCTAGGATGAAAGATTTTTCATACATGGTGTATAAAGTAAAGCAATTTTGTGTATACTAACATGTAAGTGAGAATGTTTGGGCTTCATAAACTGCAGACTCAAAGGTATCATCCCTCTTGAACTTCCTCACTTTTAGTCATGTTCGAACCACAGACCTTAATGTTTTTATTGGGATTCTTTTGTAATGTAACCTCAGTATAAATCCTTCTGTTCTCTGAAGGCATCAGAGGTTTGTTTGAGAACTTAAGTGAACAAAACGGTATCATGAAGACCATGGAACAAAGCAGAAAGGTCAGGGAGGAGGTTGTGAATACGGTTTAAATTATATCCCAAGCTTTAAACATCACACAAACCACTATTCAATCTACCTTTTTGAAAATGAAAATTGTTGCACAGCTGCAAATCTACTAACACACGACCATCCACCTAAACCAACAGAGATTAGAGAAGGTGGCAAAGAGGCCCTCTGTAACTGCAGGAGCTGCAGAGATCCACAGCTCAGGTGGGAGAGTCTGATGGGACAACTATTAGTTGTGCGCTCAACAACTCTAACCGTTTGTGAAGGAGTGGCAAGAAGAAAGCCATGGTTAAAATTCAAAAGTCCTGTCCCAAGCTGTGGGACAGGACTATGCACATAGTTGTGACTACAATGGAATCATTTTGATTAAAGCACGTTTATGTCTTGGACTGTAGCTATTTTGCACAGAATGGGCAAATATATTGGTCTACGGAAGTACAAAGCTGTCTCTAACAGCTAAATGTTGCTTAGGTTAGCTGTTAAAGCAATGAAAAGTAATAAACTGAGTTGGTCTCGCAACACATGCAAGTATGTATTTTAAAAAACAACTTTTCTTTACTCGTCACAATTATTTTCTACTTTGTGGTTGTCTGTCGCTTACATCCAAATAAGTTTATAGTTGTAATGTCTGTAAGGGGTCTGATTTATTTTTGCAAAACACTGTATTAAAAACACCCACTATTTACATTCCACATTCAACACAAATCCGTGGTTTTAACTGAAAATAGGTGAAGGACAAAGTGGCTCATAGACATGTTCATGTTGTAAATGTTTCCAGGTAACTGGGAGGACCTTGTCAAGTTCCTTCAGATGGCTCGAAAGAAGGCTCGTGAGTCCTACGTAGAGACCGAGCTGATCTTTGCCCTGGCTAAAACCAACCGCTTGGCCGAGCTGGAGGAGTTCATCAATGGACCCAATAATGCTCACATTCAGCAGGTTGGCCTTGCTCCGATGTAGAACACCACCATCTGCCAGATCAACATGCAAACACTGCGTCTTTATCCCTTTGTTTATTTTAGGTTGGTGACCGTTGCTATGACGAGAAAATGTACGAAGCAGCTAAACTGCTTTACAACAACGTCTCCAACTTTGGTCGCCTGGCCTCCACTCTGGTGCATCTGGGAGAATATCAAGCTGCCGTGGATGGAGCGCGCAAGGCCAACAGCACCCGCACCTGGAAAGAGGTCTGCTTCGCCTGCGTGGACGGCCAGGAGTTTAGGCTGGCCCAGATGTGCGGTCTCCATATAGTGGTGCATGCTGATGAGTTGGAAGAGCTGATCAACTATTACCAGGTAGGCAAAATCAGATGTTTTAGAAGACAAACGTTTACTTATTTAATCATTGGACGTCATTTTACAAGCATCCTCATTCCTCTCTCTCAGGATCGTGGCTACTTTGAGGAGTTGATCACCATGCTAGAGGCTGCCCTGGGCCTGGAGCGCGCTCACATGGGCATGTTCACAGAGCTGGCCATTCTTTACTCAAAGTTCAAACCCCAGAAGATGAGGGAGCATCTGGAACTGTTCTGGTCCAGAGTTAACATCCCGAAGGTTCTGAGAGCAGCAGAGCAGGCTCATCTGTGGGCAGAGCTGGTCTTCCTGTATGACAAATACGAGGAGTTCGACAACGCCATCATCACCATGATGAACCATCCATCAGATGCCTGGAAAGAGGGCCAGTTCAAAGATATCATCACCAAAGTAAGACCTTATCAGATTAGAATAGATAGATTTATTTAAATTTGTTGAGCTACATTTAATGAAATCCTTTCCCTTGTTATCATGTGTAGGTGGCCAACGTGGAGCTGTACTACAAAGCCACCCAGTTCTACCTGGAGTTCAAGCCTTTGCTACTGAATGATTTGCTGATGGTGCTCTCCCCTAGACTGGACCACTCTCGTGCTGTCAACTACTTCACCAAGGTGCGCTGAACCTAATAAAGAAATACTAAGGTCCACCCTTCTCGAGGGTTATATTTGTCATCAGTAATGAACGTGTGCGTGTCTCTCCAGGTGAAACAGCTGCCTCTGGTCAAACCTTACCTACGCTCAGTACAGAACCACAACAACAAATCGGTCAACGAAGCACTTAATAACCTCTTCATCACAGAGGAGGACTATCAGGTGAGTTTGTCTGACACCACCATGTTTTTTTTTGTTTTGTTTTTTGTATGTCTGAAATTCAACTTTTATGGTCCATTTACCACTTGTTTCAGGCTCTGAGGACATCGATAGATGCCTATGACAACTTTGACAACATCTCGCTGGCCCAGCGCCTGGAGAAACACGAGCTCATTGAGTTCAGAAGAATCGCTGCCTACCTCTTCAAAGGCAACAACCGCTGGAAACAGAGTGTGGAGCTGTGCAAGAAGGACAAGCTCTACAAGGTGCTTCTTCTACTTGTTTTATTCTCTGAATTAGTTTGAGGCAATGCTTGTGTTGACTGTGAAGGAATGAGTTCTGTGGGAGGAAAAAGGAGACATGACAAAGATTTGAAAAAGGACCTCATCGGTGCCTGTGTTGCTGAGTGTTTCCATGTCGTCCCTCTGACAGGATGCCATGCAGTATGCATCAGAGTCCAAAGACATAGAACTGGCAGAGGAGCTGCTGGCCTGGTTCCTACAGGAAAACAAGAGGGAGTGTTTTGCCGCCTGCCTTTTCTCCTGCTACGACCTGCTGCGGCCTGACGTGGTGCTAGAGACTGCCTGGAGGCACAACATCATGGACTTTTCTATGCCATACTTCATTCAGGTTATGAGGGAGTACCTCTCTAAGGTATGGGTGAAGATCTGTGCAAATATCAGTTACCTATACACATGTCGACAAAGTAAAAGTTCTCACAGCACTTTAAGAACAAAAACATATGCCAAAGAGATGCACCAATCGGATCAGCCGGTGATCCGAGTGGGACAGTTTAGTTATTGAACTACTAATCACAGATCAGAGCACATCAAAATAAAACTTTTCTGTCCTACTTATAAAATTAATGAAAACTAAAAACTCCCACAGTTTTTGGTCTGTAAATGCATCAAATGCATTGATGGGCAGATGGGGATAACATGTAATTTAGTAGCACCTTTTCTCATAGTCCTTCAAGAAAGATCACAATTGGCAGGTAAGGCCACAAGCAAAATCAGAAATCTGTATCCAACAACAAAATCATGATTGGTGCATCTCTAAAAAAAAATAATTTTGACCAGTCAAAACTGTTGCTTTAAATGAAAGGCAGTACTTGGAATCCCTAATCTTGGTCTACTGTGCCTCATCTTTTCTCTCACAGGTTGAAGCAGTTAAGGAACAGGTGAAAGCTGATCACTGTTTTTGTTCTGAGATTGCAGCCCTTAGTGTGCATGGTTTTAGCTTTAACATGCATTACATTATCACCTGCGTTTAGTCACTGTGGCAACCATCAAACACTGCAGTGTTTAGGTAAATGCTTCATTGCCTCAGTTCTCAGAAGAAAACCTCAGCCGTAGTGGTGTGCAAAAGAAAAAAGAACAGATGATGATTCTGTTCAATGGAGTAAAGTTGAAAATTCACTTTCTGTAAACTAATGGTTTAAAGGTGTTGATGTAACTTTTAACTGTAGAAAAGCTAAGAAGTGCATTTTCTCTGACTTGATTAAAATAGAGCTATTGGAGGTTTTGACATGTCTGCTGCTAACTAGGACGTATGTCTTGTTGAAATGTAGCAGACTATTGGAGCACCTGCATAGCTGGCTTCCTGTCACCATACTGCATCTCAGTGTTGCAGCTTTAATATGACCAGCAGTGTGTCTCACACAGCATGGGACTCCCTCCAGTGAGCGTTGGCATGGACAAACTGAATGTGATGTGAAGATGATGGAAAGTGCACTGTTCAGCGTACTTCATTGCTTTTGCTCCTCCTCGTCTAAGGACACGTTTCTCTTTTTGCTGCATCTGACTTGCTGCCTGAAGAATTTGTTTTTATGACAAATCTTTTTTTTTTTTTTTTATCTGTCAGACACTCCAAATATATAATGGCTGTTATGATATGAAGGAAAAGCTTTTGGATCTCTGTGCTTTAGTATCTTATCCACCAGAAAAGAAGCCTCCTGGAAGCTATGTTGTTGGGTACCTTACAGAAAGTTTGAAGAAGATGCATGATGCTAGGCTTTGCTTACTTAAGCTATAGTGTATCAATTTACCGTCACTAAAATGCTGAAGTCTCTGTTCTAGATTATGTTCTTCAGTTTTTATGTCCCACCCTTTTCCCCCATTTATGATGGTTCTGATCCTCATTAGAGAAATTCTAATGGAATATGATGTATTAGGATCTCTGATAAAACTAAGTTAACTTTATGTGGGTGGATATTATTTATTGGAGTCGTATATCTGCAATTAGTTACAGTGGTCCAAGTAGAATGTAGAGAATTAATTTGTCATTGGTTATTTGGAGCTGTAATTCTAAGTATCAACCACTAAAGCGAGAGAGCTAAAATGTCTGGGACATCTGGAAGTATTATTAAAGGAATGCTGTCTAATTTCCTAATGGAGAGTGGTATTGTATTGTATTAAATTGAATTCAGTTAATTTATATAGCACCCACTCACAACACTTCCTCTCAAGGCATTTCCCATAAGTCAGTTCAATCATACATGAATTGCAATTGATCCTAGTAATAAGCAGTCATGTTAAGTTTATTGTTTAAACACTGGAAAATGAGTAATGATGGAAATATTTTGTTCACTCGGTTTCATATTTCTGCACATGGTTCAGAGAATGAAGGCAAAAGTGGGTAGGTCTGTGAATATTTTGAGTCGAAGATGGTATTAAAGACTACATTTACAGGAGCACTTTTAGTGTCAACAGGAACGTTAAAATCGCCCACTTTAATGACCTTATCAGTATTTAACTAAATCAGACGAGAAATTTGAGAACTGGTTTAAAAAATGAGAGTAAAGGCCTGGTGGACGATACAAAACACGATGGATGAGGATCTAAATAAAATATTTGCTCTGTATATATTTCCTTTCCCATTTCTAGCATGTCGGCATGTTTTTTGTTTAATTGGCGAAGCATTGAGACTATGTTCTAAATGCGTTTTTTATTTTTATTTTACTCTCCTATACAGGTAGACAAGCTTGAAACCTCAGAATCCCTACGGAAAGAAGAGGAGCAGGCAACAGAGACGCAACCCATCGTCTACGGTAACGGTCATAGTGAAATCAGTGTCCACATCTGTGATCCCCGTCAGCGGCTTTTGTTCAGGATTTTTAATTCAAATTGAACCTTTTTATAAAAGGAGTCCTTTTCTTATTTTTAATCCCACACCGATTCATCCGGGGAAATATGGCTAGTGGGTGATAAACTGAACTGGTGAAACGATAATAAAACGGTCTAAATAAAATGTTGTGTCCCCCAGGAACACCTCAGCTGATGCTCACAGCAGGCCCCAGCGTCCCCGTCGCCCCACAGCCGGCTTACGGCTACGGCTACCAGGCGCCGGCGGGCTACGCTCCACCAGCAGCTCAGCCAGGCTTCGGCTACGGCATGTGAAGAGTCTGACTCTACTCTCCTATCTGTCCACATCCAGGCTCCATCCATCTCCCACAGTCCTTCACCACACCTTTATTATCATCTCTATCTTCTACTAGGAATTGGGAGATGATACTGACAAACTTTTTTTTTTTTTTTTTTTTACTTGTTAAACTTTCATGAAGGACCAGTTTTTTTTTTTGTTTTTTTTTCAGTTGTCAAACAGATTAAATCAGATTAATTTTCTCACATTCCATACTGGCTAGATTAATTTTCTTGTATTTTATTTGAATGGGACATGGTTAATGTACAATGGGTGAGCTTGTGGGGAGAACCAGTCCTCTTCTCAGATTACGGTCTGTTTTGAAGCATCTGATTTGCACTCTTTTCCTGTCCGTGTGTGAGCAGCTTTTTTTTTTTTTTTTTTTTTTTTTTTGTCCGACTGTACAATGTGTTGAATTGTAGTATATTCAAACACCAAAACTGCTACAGTGTTCTTTTGTTTGCAACATCAGTCTGCTGCTTTCACGACCAAAATCCTGAAAACACTACTTTTACTAGTCCCTCGCTCACTCTTCAGGGCTGTCGGTCGAAGAAAATCTACAACTATTTTAAATACCATGTACAGGAAAGTTTGATTCTTTCCAGCGAAGCCTATGCAGAAGTCTCCAAACTCAGTTCTTCTCAGACAACATTTCCATGTGCTTTACACTCTGCTTTATCACGGGACCATTCTGCCTCAGGAGGGACTGCAGACCTGTGTGTGTGTGACTAACATGCCTCTGTCCTACTGTGGATTGCATCAGTTTGGTCACTGTTGCTGATTGTGCAGGAGAGATTTTTCTCCACACGTCCTCCTTGTCCTGTTGTGGGTTGCGTTTGTTTTCAGTTGATCTACTCATCCAAATCTGAAACAATGTCAAAATACATGGGGGGGGTGACGTTTTTACTAAAGGCTTGCTTGTATACAGAAAATCAATCATTAACTCCCTATATTCTTATCGAAATTACCTTAGATTTAAATTGTGCACTTACGATACTTGATTGTGCATAATCAGGATCATAATGAATGAAACAGCGGTTTTGTTTCCACTAAAAGAAAAAAATAAAGGCTTCTTGTTTGTCAAGACTGGTGTCCCGGTTTCTTTATTGTGGTATTTTAGTTTTTCTGATCGAGTTGTTTTCTTCCATAACTAATATTCGGTGGTGTGATTCTGGGAGCATGCTCTCCATATCAGTCTGAACTCTTCTGAGGTTTTCAGATGAATCTAAACTTACGTATGCATTCTATTACCTCATGACACTCATGAAGGTTCATTATACAGTGATGCATTTCAATTGTAGATGATTCTGGCTTGCAGCTTATGAAATTTTAAAAACCAGTTTTGCATTGTTGGACTACTGGAAAGTGTCTGTGCAAAAATATTTCCTTCAAAGCTTGCATGAATTACTGCATGGCATTTGTTGGGTTTGTTGTCTCAAATTCCTCTCAACACTCCATAGATTCTTTATGGGGTTCAGGTCATCACAAATCTAGCACAGTAACACAACTGGTCATTGAACCAGCATTTGGTATCTTCTGCACTATGGGCTGATACAAAGTTCTGCTGGAAAACGCAGTTGACGTCTACGTAAAACTGTTCAGCAGAAGAAAGCAGGACCTGCTCTAAAATTGTCTGCTTGACTGGATTTCACCCATTGGACAAACGCCAGCAGAGGACATTGGAATCCCAAATCATCACCGACTCTGGAAATGTAGCACTGGACTTGTAAGCAAAGTGTATTCTGTGCTTCTAGAATCTTCCTCCAGACTCTGGGAGCTTAATTTCCAAATGAAATCCAAACTACTTTCATTTAAAAAGGGACTTTAGACCACTGAGCTAAAGTCCAGTCCATTTATCTTTTTTTTTTTTTTGATAACCCGGTTAAGATGCTTCTCATGTGTTCAGGAGAATTCTAACATGCTATGGGAAAAGCCGTAGTCCATATCCTGGGTACATCTGTGGTGGGTCTTTAAGCTCTTACTCCAGCTGCATTCCACACCTTGGACGCAGTTATCCCTGTTGCTTGGGCTTGTTTTTCTACCACATTTTCCTTCCACTCAACTTTCCAACATCCATGCTTGGATACAGTGCGGTGTGAACGGTCGGCTTCAGAATGTACCTTTTTTTTTTTTTTTGTGGCTTATCCTCCCTGGGGAGGATATCAACAGTTTTCCCTAAAATGATAGCATGACATCTGGATTACGGAAACTTTGATTTTATTTCAGTTTTCTGAGAAACAACTGTTCATTTCCTTTGACATATCCATCAAACTTACCAGAAATAAGTGCTTGAAATGTGTCTAGTTGAACGTTTCTTTACAATTAAGATTTACTGAGGTGCACCTGCAGGTATTTAAAAGTCCCAAATTCCAAAATGAGGTGCTAAACTTTCGTGTGCAGCCTACCGTAATATGGAAATTCTACATATAAATATGGGGTTCTGATGCCCTCTGCTGGTACTTGGAGGAAGGTGTTGGTAAAACTACTAGTGTGAGCTTGTAAATGTGGGATCCAATGATTGAAAGCCAGGGTTCACCCAGCCTGTTTGGAATAAAGATGATCCCTGCTTTTTAATGTCAGCATTCTAGAGTGCAAAATTAAAAAGGATCTGTTTTGGCATTGGTAGATATGGGCGATCCCTTCTCTTTGCAGATCTGAGCATGGCAGCACCATTATACAGTCAAAAGGCAGCACACAGTCTGGAGTCTTTGACCAGCTGAAGCCTGAACAGCCTCTGAGGCTAAGGTAGACCTCTTTCTGTTTGAAAGATTAGGTTGATGACTCTCTTCTGTGTATTTTTGGTTTGAGTTTGATTAGTACAAAAGAGGATTAAGTTCATTTAAGATAAAAAAAAAATCTGACATGTCAGAATTGAGATTCTGATTTTTTATTTCACTCTTCTAGTTTAGAGGTATTTTATTTTCAATAGTTCGACTCGCCCCCTCTTTAATAAGAAAAACTTGTTTAGTTTTGTTTATTGGCAGAGTCGCATCACCTGTTACTCATTTTCTGAACTTTATAGTAAATACCTATAATAAACCTTTTTAATTCCTAGCTCACAACCTTGACACACTTTGTTACCTCCCCTGACCCCTGGCTGGGTCGTAACATAATCGCTACTGTTCACATAAAAAAGTTACCTGTAAGTAACTTGTTACTAAACATAAGAATCATAATCATAAATGGACTGAGAGTTAAGTTTTTGTATAAGTCAGCAAATCTAGGAGAGAAACACGGAATAGATAGACGGCCATGATACATCTGTGTCCCATCTGGTAGTCAAGAACATTAATGGTTCAATCTCGTAATAATGAGCCAGTAAAACCTACAGCTGATCCCTTTGTTCAGTTTAAAAGGAAACGCTTGGAGTTTTCTGGGATCTATTTCTCATTTTTATTTCCCCATCCCATATAACAAAATCTGCTCATGAAGCTCAGAAACCTATGAAATCTAATTGTTTTACACACACAAAATTACTGTAATGAAGTATTTTCGGGGTGTTTCATATCCTAAAATGCAACTGTTGTGGGAGGGAGAATACTGGCGTTTTAGAGGTGTGGAGGAAGTTAATCCTGTTGTCCATAACGCATCCAAAGCTCACCTGGTAGAAATAGAAATATTTATCTGCACGATGCAACAAAACAATATTTAGCTGATGTAAATGTGTCCGACTACATTTACATTAACCGATCTGATGTATGACAACTTCTTTTTAATCATCCCCCTTATATTTTCAGTGTATTTTATTAGATTCTTGTTCCAGTAAAAGGCAAACGGACAAGTGGTTTTCCAAATCTTTTACAAATGGAAAACTGAAAAGTGTGGCATACATCTGTATTGAACTCCCCGAGTCAAAACTTTACAGAACAGTCGTTCACTGCAGTGAAAGTCTGATCCTTTACGTTTCCACCGCCTTAGCACATCAGAACAGCCTGAGCTGACGAATGTGAGAAAGTTCACTGGGTTTAACTTTGGATAATATTGCAATGAACTGTATGTTGACCCCATTCTTTGCTTTTTATAGACACGAGCTGTGCAGCTCGGCAAGGTCCACCCAAATGTGACTGTCTAACCAATGAGAGCTGGTCACATTCGAGGAGCAGCTGTGATTGGTTGAACTTGGTTTTCAGTGTGCTCGGGGACCAGGAAGGTCACTCGAATGCTAAAAGGAGAGGGGAAACCATTTAGGGAATCCAATTGCAAAAACGATTTGAAAATGAGAGCCGGAAAGAGACAACGGATGTAGAAAAGGGACTAGCTTTTTTAAATGTATGAAAAGGAAAGATATTTACAATCTCATTAAGTGTTATTTAATTCTCAATTTTGAAATAGGATTTGAAAAACATTTTCAAATCACAGTATTTAATAATCAAATACAATTTGCAATTCCTCTTTAGTATTTCATTTTAAAATGTGTAATTACAAAATGCTTCTCAAATTTGTCTTTTTTGTATGGATTAATTGTTGAATTTGAAATTATATTTAGCAATCTATATTTTTAATTCATAATTGAGCACTCATCGTCAAAATGCTGTATTGCTTTTCCAGTGACCCCCGTAGTCCTCCATAGTCCTGTAGGCTGTTGTAGAAATGAATGTAATGCCTGTTCTGAGTTCCCCGCTTACATTCAGAATGATTCAAACTAGTGGTGGGCGATATAAAAGGTATAAGGTAGAAATGATATAAATTTAGCCAACGATAGATTTTGACTATACTGGCCCACTGCGACTGCACATTTTGATGTCATCAAGCTGTCATCAAGAAAGATAAATACTGATGTTCAGTGTTCGTCTTTACAGTACACATTGCACGTTAATGTGTTTTCCATTTAATGGAAGAAAAAAAACTGTTGAACTTGAAGCATTTTTTAAATCAAATGTGTGCAGGTTTATTTTTGTGCGATATTAAATTTATAAATAAGTAACCAGGAAAGCGGACAATTTTAAACTTTGTTTAAAAAATAATTTTAAATATCTTAATCTTTATGTTGAAAATTTTAGCATTGCATTTTTGGCAAAAAAGATTTGAATATTTTTTTTAATCCATTTTGCACAACACATATTCTTTAAATTTCATTCTAAACTTTTTAGTTCTACTGCAATATATCTGGAAAGTGAGAATATTCATAACTGTCATTTTGACATATAGAAAGAAAACAGATTGCAATAGATATCGTTGTCGCACATGCTTTAGATTATATTGCAACATAGATTTGAGGCCATATCGCCCAACCCTAATTCAAACCCTGTTAAAAAAAAAATACCCTGAACAGTTAAAACAATCTATTCTTCCCAATCAGTAATTACTGCTACACAAAGTAAACCACCATCTGCTTTAGACAGACTGGTTTTGTGTGAAAAGCAACACAGATCAGCATTATTCCTGTTCACAATATTTTTAATAAAATCTTGCCCTAAAGATGCAGACATACATATATAAACAAGACTTTTAGTAGAGCTTCAAGTCTCCGGTGACGCTGTCGACCAGGTCGGCTGGACCAGGACCGATCCCCAGCACGGTGCGAGAGCCAGGCGCAATCTGAGTCCTTCCTGCATCCTGAATGAGGCTGACTGTGAGTCCCACCTCTCGGGCTCGGCCCAGCAGATCTATCAGGGTGTCCTCATCGGGGGCCTTCACCACCACCTTGGGCTGCCCGCAGTACTCCCACTGTTTGAGCAGCTCGGGGCTCCTGCGTTGGACCTGCTTGTACGCGCCTACTGCAGCATGGGAGCACTGGGCTGCCACCTTCCCCTTGCCCATCTTCAGGTCGTTCCGGACCACCAGGACCATCTTGAACTCCCCGCCTTCTCCCATCACGCTGGCTTCCCCGGTGTTGTTCCCCACCGACTTCATCGGGCTCTTGGACGTGGGGCCGAGGCGCGCCCGGATGTGCCAGCCGAGGAGGAGTCCGCAGCCCAGTCCGGCGGCGGCGCCCAGGGGACCGTATAGCACATCCATGCCACCTGTTCAACCTGCAAACGTTTACGGACAACTTATAGCGCACTCTGTTTTACACTGGAGGCAGCAGGTTTCTGTCTGCAGCATCGATTTGTTTTAGTCCAGATTGGACACAAACGCCGTACTAAACAAGCAAAGTGTCCTCTGTTCCAGGGGCGTTCAGTCATGCTGTGTGACTGTGGGCTTCATCAGCACCACAGCTTCTGTTTTACATTAGATAGTAAACAAATCAATCCTAGATTTATCTGATAAAAACTTTTAATGCTTCAATTCCACTTTCCATTGTCCTTGACACCCCTTGTTCCAACTTAACATAATAATCATGTGTAATTTGTTTTCCTTTTACAATAAATTCAGATATTACTATTACTGTTTAAATAGTCACGTAAAAAAGGGGGTTCCAATCACAAATCTTAAATTGGTTTCCAATTTGAGCTTCAGATTAGGAAATTGGCTAAAGGGCACCTGGAATGGATTTTTCTACACTCATGGCGGAATATTTAAAACCTACTTTGAGACTTGTGAAACCTTTATTTGATTTGTGAAGGTTAAATAAAGAGTGATTTTTGTTTTTTGCATCTGGACCATATTAGATCTGGTTGGACTTTGTGATATGTGAAACCTTTATTTGATTTGTGAAGGTTAAATAAAGAGTGATTTTTGTTTTTTGCATCTGGACCATATTAGATCTGGTTGGACTTTGTGATATGTGAAACCTTTATTTGGGCCTTTAACTTTTACAAAATAAATAAAGGTTTCACCAATCACAAACTACGTTTTGAGTAGTTTGCCATTAGTATCGAAAAATCTAGTCCTGATTTGAAAAGTACTGTAGTTTTTACACAAATGAATGCCTTTAGGTAGTGAGAAATTTGGTGGAATCGCCCTTTAACCATTTTCAATTCGGACAGCTTAGTGGTTCACTCAATTTTTTTTTGTTGTTGAAAAAACAACTTAATAGCTGAGCTAAACACCGTTAAATGATTATGACCAAATGTGAATAAAGTGTTTTTTCTTTTATTCTTATTCTGATTTGCGGATCCTGAGAATGAAACGATTAATCACAATTAGTTTAAGTAAACGTTTCTTCCAGTCAGTTTATTTCAGATCTATCTGTGAAATCATAAAGCGTCGCACCAATTTATAAGGCTTGGATAATTCCATGACTGAACAAACGCTTCCTTTTCTGTGGGCTGAAACAGGAACTAGCCGAGCTAATTCGCTTGCTAGTCAGCTTCCTGACTGCTCTGACCTATGAGCGCACTTGCACAGCTTTAAAGTATCAACTTTAATCAGAATTTATTTAAACGGAAAACGTTTTGTACCTGGAACCTTAGGAAGGATTCTGAAAGCATGAAAGAAGTTGGTTTCTGATTCTTCTTCTTCGGGAATGTAATGACAGCCGGCATCCCTTAAGTTGCAATGCTGCCTCCTTCCGTTTAACTTGTGCAATACAGTGTTTTAGGCTGTAAGGTAAACTGATCAAATGTGTTTAGAAAATGTATCTCGTTTCGACCTCTGGCATTTCCAAACTGAGTACTTCATAAAAGAAGTATTTTCGTACCAACTTCAAAACTAAAACTTCTCCATTTGTAATAGCGCCGTTTTTTTATGATCGACGTGTTTATTCGGGACTAGTTTGTTTTGAGCGCAATAATAAAGTAGTAAAACGGCTATCACGTGATCGTTCTAGACCAATGCGGTGGCCGCATTTAGTAAAAAGTTCCAACAGATCCAAAAAAGATTATACACAGCCTATACGTGTACGTAAAAGGTGCTACATGCATTAGATACCAGTGAAACAGAAACAAGGGCAGAAGAAGAGTAGACCCCCGCATTGGCTGCTGGGGCGCAGGAAATGCGGCCGCCATTTTGGACCGGGCTTCCTATCAGCAGACATAAATCAAAACACTAGCAGTGGATTTCAAGATGCCTGAGTACTGTGTGGCGTATTCCTGTTCGAATCGGCGGACTGTTGAGAGTAGGACTCGGGGGATTACTTTTCACAAGTAAGTTTGAACATTTTTTATTCCGTAAATATCATATTACTGTCCCAAAATAATGTCCACCAGCGAAATCTTAGTTAGCTTGAGTCGGCTACGTGTTTACTGGTGGTGTTCACCCCGCTATCAAGGCTAGCCGAGGCTTTATAAATAATCAATTCCAAAACAATAACTTAGATTACAACAGACACAAGAATGCTAGTGTAGAAATTAAACAAATATTACCGGTATAAGTTATCTCTCATGCTCACACACGTCCCTCTGTGTGTCTCTAATGTATTTTATGCTTTTACTGTTTTATTTTAGCTTTTGATTTACCTCTTAATCACCCAGAACACCTTGAACTGCTTTGTTGAAAGTGTACTATACAAATAAAGTTGCCTTGCCTCCTACTGTAGAATAGTTTGCAAATAAGTTTACAATTTCAGCAGCTTTGGTTCATTATCAGCAGAAATGCAATTCTTTGATAAAGAAAGGATCTCAGAAATCTAAAGGAAGAATTACATAGGAGAACATGTATAACATGAAGAAGATAAGATTGTCCTCCTTTGTATGATGTTTTTGTTTAAACTTTCCCAAAACTCCAGTTTTCGTTTTTGAAGGTTCCCCAAAAAAGATGTGAGGAAGAAGTGGGAAGTGGCCTTGAGGAGAAAACACTTCACTGCAACTGATTCCTCCGTGATTTGCAGTGAGCATTTTAAGCCGGAGGATTTTGATAGAACCGGTCAGATTGTGAGACTCAGGGATGGAGTCATTCCATCCATCTTCAACTTCCCGGTTCACCTCCGAAGAGTAAGTTTATCATAAGGCTATCGGCATTCATAAATGTAAAATAATCCTATTATCAATCACAGGGCAGCAGGAGATGCGTATCCCTGCACACCCTGTCTTGATGTCATGTCTCAAAACTAAAATGTCTTTTAATATACTTAACAAGGATCACATCTGTGTGCCCCCCTGCTGAGGTTTCTTGCCCCCCAGGGGGCCCCAGACCTCAACTGGGTACCACAGGTTGATACTAAAAACAGTATAGTGTTTTCAAATGTTATGCTTCTTCATTTAAGCCGAAAAAGAGCAGGACTACGTCTAACTCCAGAAGAGCTGAAGAGAGTTGCTCCGTGGCCGCTGTGGATGTCCCAGAAACTTCAACCTCACACCCTCACCCTCAACCTCAGCCTAATGGTGTGAGTATTTCTATTTAAAAGATGAAATTATAACGGCCCTGGACATAAGGTGCCAATTATAGTAAACAAACTCACAAATAAACCCATGTACGCACACACACACACACAGTGCTGCTGCTATAAGAAATAATGTGGGTCATACTCTAGGGATGTGTGTGAAGGGAAATATCCCTCAAACCATGTTCATTCCTCTGTCTGCTAGGATCATTGCTATGCCTTGCCTGCCTCTCCTGCCACTCTTAAGGCTAGACTTTATGAAACCTTAGCAAGAGTGGAAAGTCTGGAGCAAGAGAAGAAGAACGCCTTGGCAAGGGAAAAGAGGGCAAAGACCAGAGTGCAAAGTGTTTTGGGGGATTTGATGGAAAAGAAACTCCTTAATGAAGAGCTCCAAGAGAGAGTTGAATTCTACTCGGGTAAGACAAAATGAGCACTTTAAAATTCGTGTATGTCTTATTTTTACACACTTTTTTTAATTCCTTATTTATTACATGAAGGGTAAATATTAACTTTTTTGCTCTTGAAATTTCAGGTCTTCAGATAGAGTTCATGCCAAAGCGGGGCCATGAGAACACAAAGGACTACAGGCAGTTCGCCCTCACGCTCCATTTACACGGTCCAGGAGATTCTGACAAAGCTGCGCTGTGACGTGTGCCGTGCAAGCTTAGTCAAAGACGTCGTACCAGGATAATTTGAGCTACCATCTTCTAGCCCTGGAAAAAAACAAAAACAACTGTGGGCTAGTGATTTCATCTCTAGGGCCAGTGAAGGTGATGAGAGCTGCAGATAGGGGAATTCGCCAGGGTGTCAAAGCCAGCGCTGAAGGCGTGGACGGTCATCCACATCGTCCGCCAGGAGATTGGAACGAAGGATGTTTTTCTGCTTGGGGAACATGTTGAGGAGACAGAGTTTGGCTTCGACCAACCATCATTTCAACTTGATGTGATTGGTTTGTGATGTGTTTCTGAAGATTGCAAAATACGCCTCCCTTGAACTGCAGAAACGGAGCGCCAGAAAACACTTGGCAAAGCAGTCGTCTTTCAGGAGTTCGAGCTCATGTAAAGCTTTCATGAGGAACTTTGTACATGTGTAAATATGGTTTATCAGTTTCTTCTCATCCAGACCTTGTTCTAGTCATATATATTATATGAATTACGTTGAAACTTTATATATTTGAATTATATTGTAATTATCTATCCATTTATCTATGAATATTAATCATTTATTAAAATGGGTGACTTGTTCTTTTTGCTTTTTTAGATACAGGTGAAACTTTAAAAATGTAAGTAGTTCATTTATTTCAGTAATTTAATTTAAAAGGTGAAACTAATATACTGTAGACTCATTACATGCAAAGTGTGATATTTCAAGCTTTTATTTCTCTTGATTTTGATGATTATGGCTTACACCTTATGAAAACCTCAAATTCAAAATCTTATAAAATTAGAATATTACGTGAAATAAAAGAAAAACAAGGATTTCAAATAGAGAAAGGTCAGACCTATGAAAAGTATAATCATGCATATGTACTTGGTTTTGGCCCCTTTTGCATTAATTACTGCCTCAATGCGGCGTGGCATGGATGCTATCAGCCTGTGGCACTGCTGAGGTGTTATGGAGGACCAGGTCTTTCTCTTGACAATGCTCCATAGATTCTCTATGGGGTTCAGGTCAGGCGAGTTTGCTGACCAATCAAACACAGTAATCCCAGGGTCATTGAACCAGGTTTTGGTACTTTTGACAGTGTGGGCAGGTGCAAAGTCCTGCTGAAAAATGAAGTCAGCATCTCCATAAAGCTCGTCTGCAGAAGAAAGCATGAAGCGCTCCAAAATGTCCTGGTAGATGGCTGCGTTGACTCTGGACTTAAAGCTCAGTGGACCAACAGCAGCAGATGACATGGCTCCCCAAATCAACACAGACTGTGGAAACTTCACACTGGACTTCAAGCATATTGGATTGTGTGCCTCTCCATTCTTCCTCCAGACTCTGGGACCTTGTGTTCCAAATGAGATGCAAAATTTGCAGTTATTTTTCTTTCTTTAGATGGTAAATGGCCTGCATTTGTATAGAGCTTTTTCAGTCAGAGGACCACAAAGCGCTTTACATTACATTCAGTCATTCACACGCTGATGGTGGCAAGCTAATACATTGTAGCCACAGCTGCCCCAAGGCACACTGACGGACCTTTTCTGGTGGGTCTGCCTACCATTGCAGTGACGTCTCTGGTTGAAGGAAGTTTATTTACTTCAGCTTGTAAAGGCACATTCACTCAAGGAGCAATGGAGAGCGAGTTTGTTTTGATTGAGCTGAAAAGCTTTTTACTAGAAGTGAAGTTCATAGAATACTCAGAAAACGCATGCAAACACACAGCGGTCTGTTGTTCTCTACACCTCGTGTTGTTCAAAATCACAACTGGCCTTGCAATATAAAGCATGTAGTGCTCTAAAGCTGCAATGACTACATATTACAACAAGTATAGAGCACAGCTCTGGTGAATTGATCTTTGGCTGATGAGCTGGTGTGCGCTCTCCGTTGTGTTCGACAGATAGTTAGAAAATAGGGCTCTACTCCGTGCGTCCTTGCGTAGGTTACCACCTTGCGTTGACGGATAATGGTGTTGCGTCTATCAGTTCAGGCGTAGACGTAGAAGTATAAACTAGGCTTAAATCGCTTCTGATGTTATTTGTTGTTCCGGAGCAGCTTGACAAGAGGAATACGACATATGAAGCTCATGTCATGGATCTGTCTGTGTGTGGTGGCTATTGATGCACTAACTCCAGCCTCCGATCTCTCCTTGTGAAGGTCCCCAACACCTTAGAATGGCCTTTTCCTGTCAATCCTCTCCAGGGTGCACCACAACTTTCTTTTAATGCGCTCCGATACAGCACTTTGGGAACATCCAACTTCTTTTGCAATTTCCTTTTAATGCTTTCCCTCCTTATGGAGTATGTCAGTGATAGTTTTCTGCACAACTGTCAGGTCAGCAGTCTTTCCTATGATTGTGATTCCCATTGAACCAGACTGAGAGACCATTTAAAGGCTCAGGAACCTTTTACAGGTGTTTTTTGGATTAATTAGCTGATTAGAGTGTGACACTTTGAGCCTAAAATATGGAACCTTTCCACAATAGTCAAATTTTCTGAGATTTTGAATTTGGTATTTCCATAAGCTGTAAGCAATAATCATCAAAATTATAACAAATAAAAGCTTGAATTATCTCGCTTTGCATATAATGAATCTATATAATATATTAGTTTCACCTTTTAAGTTGAATTACTGAAATAAACTTTTGCACAATATTCTAATGAGTTTCACCTGCATTATTGTGTGTGCTTGTAAACAGCCCACCATACATCTCATAAGTACATTAAAATTAATTAATATTAGAATATGTTGAACCATGTGTCCTGTATCATAGCTATATGTATGACGTTAGCAGAAAAGAAGAAAAAAAAACGCACCAAAGTCAGTTAAGTATTCAGCAAGTTTTGATTGATTAAACGTGCTGACCCTTCATTGCGTCTGCCAAACAGATTACACTGTGGAGTGGGAGACCAGTCCAAGATGGCAACCCCATGGCTTGTGTGGGCCAATAGTCAGTCACAGTCGATGCAGTGACTACTCTATTAATGGTCTATGGTCCTACTGCTGCTACTGCAGTTTTATTCTTCACGTCCATAAGCAAACAACTGTCCATAAGCAAACACGGTATGTTACTGCCACCTTCTAGATTAGAGAATTGATCCACATCTTACTCAAATCACCACTTAAATTATTTTTTTTAAATTCCTGGTTCCCTAAAAAATGCAACAACATCTCCTGCGACTTTAGAAAGGGCTTACATAGGCAGTAGCCCAGGACTCAGATTTTTTTTGGGGGGGGGCTGGGCTGGGCATATATATATATATATATATATATATATATATATATATATATATATATATATATATATTTAAACAACTCAGGTTTTGCAAATGTTGTGCTTTATATTCAATTCAAAAATACTTTATTGATCCCAGAGGGAAATTAAGTGTTGGTATAGCTCCTATAATTAATTCTTTAAGGAGTTGTTGTAGATCATAATAATAATAATACATTTTATTTAAAAGCGCCTTTCAGGACACCCAAGGACACTGTACAAATCAGAAAGCACATTAAAAATACAAAAATATCATGATGGCTGTGGGCAGGAAGGATTTCCTGTAGCAGTCTGTATTGCAGCGAAACTGAAGAAGCCTCCGACTGATGTTGTATGACAGTCTCATGAAGAGGATGCTCAGGGTTGTCCATAATTTTTTTGGATTTTATTAAGAATCCTTCTTTGCATCATCATCTCCAGAGGTTCCACAGTCGTCCCAATAACAGAACCAGCCTTCTTTATCAGGTTGTTGAGCCTTTTTAAGTCCCTGGCTCTGATGCTGCTACCCCAACAGATGACGGCTGAAGAGATTACACCACGTGTGTCAAAGTCAAGGCCCGGGGACCAAATCCGGCCCGCCATAGCCATTTATGTGGCCCTCTAAACCCTAGAGGACCATATAAATAGAACATTACAGTTCTATTTATGTGCACCTAAATACTATTTTATCGGTCAAATCAAATCAGTGTTTATTTGAATAGTCCTAAATCACATCATTGTGAAAAGATATTCAGTATTATTTCATTTTGAGAAGTACTCTTCGAATGTGGAGACAGATATTTATTAATATTTTAACAGTTTGTTAAAAATTGTTTTAATACTTTCTGCCACAACCTTTAAGGCCTTTAAGGGCATTCCTGGTGGTGATGTGGCCCAAAATTCCTTTGAGTTTGACACCCCTGGATTACACTCTCATTACACTCTGGATTACACTCTGCAGCATCTTACTGCAAACCTTGAAGGACCAAAGCTTCCTCAGGAAGTACAGTCTGCTCTGTTCCTTCTTGTAGACGGTTTCACTGTTCAGCCTCCAGTCCAGTCTGTTGTCAAGGTGAACTCTGAGATATTTATATTCCTCAACCACCTCCACTTCTTCTCCCATGATGGAGACAGTGTTTGACTTATCCCTGTTTCTTCTGAAATCTACAATCATCTCCTTTGTTTTGTTCACATTCAAAGTGAGACGATTGTTTCCACACTATGTCACAAAGCGGTCCACCAGCTCTCTGTATTCAGTTTCTTGTCCATCTCTGATTCACCCGACAATTGCAGAGTCATCTGAGTATTTCTGCAGATGACAGGTCTCTGATTTATACTGGAAGTCTGAGGTGTACAGAGTGAAAAGGAATGGTGAGAGTACGGTCCCCTGTGGTGCTCCCGTGCTGCTGACCACCTGGTTTGACAAACAGTTCTCCAGTCTCTCAAACTGTGGTCTGTTGGTCAGGTAGTCATTGATCCAGACGATTGTTGAGGGCTCCACCTGTGTCTTCAGGAGTTTCTGACAAAGGAAATAAGGCTGAATTGTGTTAAATGCACTGGAGAAATCAAAGAACATGATCCTCACAGTGCTGCCTGCTTTGTCCAGATGACAGTGGGTTGGTTGAAGCAGGTGGATGATGGCATCTTCAACTTCAACTCCATAGCTATAAGCAAACCCCGTCCTGATACGTTCTTGTTTGCTTATTCAGGTGGGCCAACAGGAGTCTCTCCAGGACCTTCATGATGTGGGATGTCAGGGAAACAGGTCTATAGTCATTGATGACTGATGGGTGAGTTCTATTTGGTACTGGAACAAGGCAGGATGTCTTCTACAACACCAGAACCTTCTCCTGAGTTGGGCTAAGGTTGAAGATGTTCTGCAGAATCCCACAGAGCTGCTGTGCACAGGCGTTCAGGACTCTGAGGCTGACACCATCTGGACCTGCAGCCTTGTTCCGGTTCAGTTTCTCCAGCTGCCTCATCACTTTTGGAGACAGAAAAGTGTGAGGGGGAGGCAAAGGGGGTAGCAGCATTTCCTGACTTGGTTGAAGGCAAACTTGTGGAATCAGAAGAGTCAATGGCTGAGGTGAAGGATAAAACATCCGAGGTGTAACAGGAAAGCTGTTGATCATAAGAGAGTGGGATGTCTGTTTGTCTGGGAACAGGAGAGGGGGATGCTGAGCTAGTTCCTGAACTGAACCTGTTGAAGAATGTGTTCAGTTCATTGGCTCTGTCCAGACTTCCATCTATCCAATCCTCCCTGTCCTTAAAGCCTGTGATCTTTCTCATTCCTGACCAGACATCTCTGATATTGTTCCTCTGTATTGTTCTCCAGCTTGTTCCTGTATGCCTCCTTGCTGTCTCTGATCTTGACCTTGAGTTGCTTCTGTATACTCCTCAGTAATTTCCTGTCTCCCTCCCTGAAGGCTCTTTTTTTCTTGTTTAGCAGTTCCTTCAGGTCACTGGTGATACAGGGTTTGTTATTAGGGAAGCATCTCACTTTTCTGGTGGGGATGATGATGTTGTCCACACAGAAGTTTATATAGTCAGTCACACACTCATTCATGTGCTTGACAAAGAGTTTTCCCGTCTGTGGTTGCAAAACAACCCTGCAAGCCTTCTTCAGCTTCCTTTGACCATTTTCTCACAGTTCGTTTTGTCACAGGTTGCCTCTGATCAAGTGGTTTATATTCTGAACAGAGAAAAACAAGATTATGTTCTGATTGTCCCAGAGGAGGTCTTGGTTTGGACATGTATGCATCCTTTACATTTGCATAAAACAAATCCAAGGTCCTGTTTTCTCTTGTAGAGCAGCTGACAAACTGTTGTAATGTTGGAAGTGTAGTAGAGAGCGAGGCATGATTAAAATCAGCAGATATTGCCACAAATGCATTGGGGTGCTGGGTTTGTAGCTTAGCAACAACGGAACTGATGACATCACATGCATTGTCGGCAACGGCTGAAGGTGGAATGGAAACAACTGCCAAGATAACACTGGTGAACTCTCTTGGTAAATAATATGGACAAAAACTTACTGCCAAGAGTTCGACATCTGGGCTGCAGAGACGACACTTCACAGTAACATGTCCTGGATGACACCATCTGTTGTTGTCAAGCACTGCTACTCCAACTCCTTTTCTTTTCCTGCTTGTCTTCAGATCTCTCTCTGCTCGTACAGTCAGGATGCTTGGCAGAAAGACGTTGGAGTCGGGGGTATGATCCTGCAGCCACGTCTCAGTAAAACACATAACACTGCATTCCCGGTACTCTGGCTGAGTCCTTGTAAGGGCTTGGAGTTCATCCATCTTGTTAGCCAGTTATCTCAAGTTACCCATAATGATCAATGGAAGAGATGGCTTGAACGTCCTCCATAACTATATATATATTAAAAAATGGTTCAATATCAAATTGAATACAATAAAATGTCCCTCAGCACAAAGCTGGGCCAGAACTTCTACCGGGGATGCACAGATCACCACATTTGACACACGTGTGGCCATGCGTTACTGGAGACACTGGTTTGGCTGTCATAAGTATGCATGAAGACAGCAAAAACCTGCTACACCAATAATTAGGACCATCTAGTTTCCACAGCACAGTTTGCAAACCTCTTATTTATAACCGTAACAACATTCTTTTAAGCTGAAGCGCTTGATGTGACAATTAAAAACAAGCACACAGAGAGCCCCCCAGGCCCCCAGATTGGATTCACAGGATTTCGTACGCATGGTCAGAGCTGTTCTTATATTTGGGAACATTTCTACGCACATGTATAAGATGGTAAATACCACACTATGCGTAAAATTGTTCCTGTAAGTAGCCCTCATTTATCAACCCTACTCACTGTGCGTATTTCGTGCCAAGGAACAATTTTATAGGATATCAGGTTGATTTTTTAGGTTTGGTCTGTCATTATTATTATTATTATTATTATTATTATTATTAGTGGGGATTGTTTTTCTATGTTTATTTGTAAAATAGACAATATACGACCCTTTCCAAAAAATTTGAATATCATGGAAAAGTTTATTTAATTCCATTCAAAACATTAAACTTCCATACATTATAGATTCTGGGGCCACAACTTAAACGATTTCCAGTATTTAGTTGTTTATTTGTACATAATTTAGGCTTCCAGCTCATAAAACCCTCAAAATCAGGAATTCAAAAAATTAGAATATACTGTGAAGAAATAATCATTTACTTCTCAGTTTTTGCAGAAAAGAAAAGAAAGAAATTAGGATCACATCAAATCAATCAATCAAAATAAGGCTTCACTGTGGTTCAATTGTCTCAGTTAGGTTCAATATGGGGAAGACTGCAGACTCGACAACTAGCCAGAAGACCATCATTGATACCCTCCATAGGATGGGTAAGGCACAAAAGTTCATAGCTAAGGAGGCTGGCTGTTCACAAAGTGCTGTGTCCAAGCATATCAATGGAAAGTCTAGTGGAAGGGCAAAATGTGACAGGAGAAGATGCACCAGCAGAAGAGCTGACCATGGGCTTCAGAGGATTATCAAACAGAGAAGATTCATGAGTCTGGCAGAGATTCAGAAAGAGTGGATGGGCTACAACTGCTGGATTCCCGGGTCAAACCACTTCTGAGCCTGAGCCAACGTAGGAAGCATCTCAACTGGGCCAAGGAGAAAGACTGGACTGTTGGCCAGTGGTCCAAGGTCCTCTTTTCCAATGACAGTAAAGTGTGCGTTTCATTTGGGAATCAAGGTCCAAGGGTTTGGAGGAAGACGGGTGAGGAACAGAACCCAAGCCGCTTGAGGTCCAGTGTGAAATATCCACAGTCACTCATGATTTGGGGTGTAATGTCCGGTGAAGGTGTTGGTAAACTCTGCTTTCTTAAATCCAAGGTCACCGCATCAGTCTACCAGAATGTTTTATAGGACTTCATGATTCCTTCTGCTGAGGATCTGTATGAAGATACAGATTTCATCTTCCATCAGGATCTGGCCCCTGCCCGTCTTGGTTCAGATTATCAGGAGATGTTTTAGAAAAGCTGGAGGGGTGTGGGACGGTGGGGGAAAGGGGAGGGGAGGCAGGGAAGCTGTGAGCGCACACATTGATGAAATATAAATGTCACGTGAACTGCAGCGCATAAGAAGCTTCTTTATCAATGTCTTTTAAGCATTAACATGTGCGCAAAATTGCACACATCACAAAGACGAGCACTGTGAGTAGATCTGCTGTTACATCGGCCCTCTTTGCAATAATCCCTTTGTTTGGGGGAAATGACATGTACGCCCGCCACACTAAGTTTATGTCATATCCACATACAACCCCCCCACTCCTCATATTTTTTGTCTGCCAACCACCAGAGAGAAAAGCATAAGAAGAACCTAATCAACAACCCCAGTGGGTGGGGGGAAAGTGGGGTACCTGGTGATCGGTACTTGGCTAAAGCAATCAATAGACAGCAGGGCAATTGTTTGAAGTTTTGCCGATTTTGTTTTGGTTTTGTGGAATATAATTCACACACAGAGCCCTATAGCTGGATCTACAGAACTTAAAAAGAAACTAGACGAGGTAGAGTTTGCAAAAATTCTGCGTGATGGGAATATCTTTGATAAAATGTCAATCTGAAGAACAAGAGAATAAAGTGTGCCCCGGTGTTATAACTGGCATACAGATTAGAGAAGATCTGGAGAAACTCAAAAGAAGTATTCATGGAGGTGAAGTACAGGAGATTGAAAATTTTATTAAAACATTAGCTGGGGAAAGGACTTGGAGTCTCTCAGTGTTGTTGGAATTTCAGGGTGATGTTCTGCCTGATAGAATCAAAATAGGATTCATGAGTTTTCCTGTAAGACCTTATATTCCTCCTCCTCTGCACTGCTACAAGTGCCAAAGATCATATCGCGTTGGTGTGTGAAAGGAAACAAAGGTGTGCCAAATGTGGCGGAGACCACAGATAGGATGAATGTGGAGCTTAAGTACAGGCAAAATGTTGTAAATGTAGAGGTCAGCATTGTGTTGCATATGGAGGGTGTGAGGCAAGGAAAAGATCAGAAGAAATACAACTGAAAACAGCTAAAAACATTAGCAATGCAGAGGCTACAAAAAAGTGCAAGAAACAAGAGCAGTGCGACGAAATCAAGTTTCTCCAAATGCAAAACCTGGACCAAGTCAAAGAGGAATGTCAGGGATGGCCATTACAATGGATAGATTCATTTTATTCATTGCTTAGTTATCCATTGTACTGATTGAGTGAAACAAAAAACTGAAAAAACCTAAATCATAGTGAAAAGTGCAAAAGAATTTTGAGATGTGAAGGATTTATCTTGGGAATTAATAAACAAAAGCTTTGAAACAGAGGGGGAAACAGGTGGACGAAGAACATAAAGATTATTCTTCAATGGAACGCAAGGATCTTAATAGCAAATGGTCAAGAATTTCAAGGACATAGAAGTGATTTGAAAAGTAAACCTAATATTTCTTCTGTACAAAAAAGATGGCTTAAAGCAGAGTTAGATTTTGTGCTAAAAGTATATATGGAAGAGACAGGGATCAAGGAAATGGAGGAGGTTATGTAATATTTATTAAGCAAGGAATACAATATAGGATTTTAGAAAAATGAAATACGTTAATTTTGTCTCCCAGTCCTTCCCTCCCCATCCCTGGACACCTCTGTCCACCCGCTCCATCATTTTACCACTCATATAGGGTCTTGGGGCATGGGCACATCACTGGGGTGCGAGGAGGGGCTTCCCTCCTCGCTGTCCCGTGGTGTCCTGGGTCCCAATTTTAATATACAACTTAGACACTCCCACTTATAACATTTTCACACGACACATATGTAGGGACTTTGGGGTGGGCACACTTTTCGGCATCCAGAGGGGGAGCGGTACAATCAGCTTCACCTCTGGTGCCGGTGCCCACTGTTAAAGCACATATAGACACTGAGGGCTCGGGGTGGGGGTTGGGGGATGCGTGGCTGCCTCCCCCACATCCCACCCCTCTGTTTTAAATGCACATTATAACAACACGCATCAACACCATACTCGAGCGGGAGGATGGAGGCTAGGGGTCTTTTCCCACCCCTGTTCGCTACGGGCCATCAGGGGTTGGGGTCCGGAGGAGGTAAGGCGGTCTGGTCGGGGTCCTGGGCTGTCGGGCTGCTTTGCCACTGTGGGGCCCTTGGCGGTCTGCTTGTCTCCATCCTAGAAGGTAGGGGGTCCACCTCCCGGGTCCGGGGGCTGGTGGCTCTACTGGGGCATCAGTACCTGGACCTGGGAGCATAAAGTGTGCATGGGGTGTGTGAGTGAGGGTACAGTGTCATTTTTTTGGGTGTCTTGGCGAGTCAGTGAGAATGTATGTGTTTAAGAGGGAGGGAACGTATGACTGTGTCTGTATGTCTTTGTCTACCTGTCAGGTTGGATCTTGGTCTGCCCCCTCGCCTGGCGCACCTCAGGCCTTACACTTAATGGGGGGCCTATTTCCCCTCCGTCACTCCCCGCCGGTGACGGGGGCCCCTGCCTGCCGGTGCGCCGGTGGTCAATCCGGTTCGGACCTGGTGCGTGCCTGGCCGGGCCTGGGGGGGGCGGTGTGTCGGTCGGCCGATGCGCTGGGCCGATATCTTCCTTTGGTTGGTTGGGGCACCTCTTTTAGAGGTGCCAGGTTTGGGATTGTTGGGTGGTGCCTGCTCGGTGGCTCGGCGGGATGCGGATCCGGCGTCTCTGCTCGTTTGATCACCTGTTCTGTGCGCACCGTGCGTGGCCGGTTCATTGGCGGGTTGGACCGGCCCTGGCCCTCGTTGGATGCCTGGTCTCGGCGCCCTGCGTTGCGCGGGATCAGGACCCGGGAGCTGGTACAACTTGGCGTCCAGATGCTGACTGAGCCCGGCCTGGGGATGCTGTCCGTCCCCTGCGGCTATTGGTGGGGCGCTGGGATGTTGGCGGTGGGGATTGGCCTAGGGTGGAGGTGTTGCGTGGCGGCCGGCGGCCGGCCGCGGCCCCTGCAGTGCCGGGGGCCCCTCGTCGGCCGGTCCCTTGTTGGGTCCCTGCTGGGCGGTGGGGTGCCCCTGGGCCCCGGCTCCCCAGGTCCATTGACCGGCCCGCCCCGGCGCAGCCGGTTGCCGGCGGAGCCCGTGGGCTCGTCACTGCTGCCCCCCGGGCCCCTGCATAGTGGCCGCTGGATGTTCTGGGGTTCTCCTTTTCTCCTCTCTTGGGGGATGCGGTCGGCCCCGCCCGGGTCCGCCTGGGGCTCTGGCGGTCCTTTGGACGTCTTTGCTCCGATCTCCTTCATGTCTGCATCGATTCCTGGGAGACGGATTGATGCCTGCTCACACAAACTATCGAACACTCTTATGGAGAAACCTTATATGCACCAGCATGCTAACACACACACATTGATGTGGGATCTCTGGTGTTTAAGGATATATTCTTGGGCTGAGATTATCATTACTAGAGCTTGATTAATCGGTACCATGAGTTTCTCTGTGACATTGTTGTTGTATTTTTATATCTATTTTTGTGTGATGTGGTTGTGTAATTCTTAGTTCACAATGTTTGGTTGGTTTTGTCGATGTTCCTTTTTCGTGTTTTGTTTTTCCCCCTCTCTCTGCCGTCCTGTGGGTATGGAGGCAGACTTCAATGTTTTCCTGTGTTTTCTTTGTTCCCCTTCCTCTCTTGTATTTTCAACTCACCCTCTCTCATGACATTTTGTTTCCTACCTCTCTTCTTCATCTTCCTTCTTTCTTCTCCTTAATTTTCCGTCTCCGTGTCCATAACATCAGGAAATAAAAACCCCAACAATTCATAATAAAGATTTTTCACACATAAATCAAGTGGAGTACTATAGCAAAAGCTGTACTGCTCCGCTTGTGAAACTAAATCTGTTGGGCTTCTACTTGGTACTCAGACACCAATTCTGAGCTCCACACTGCCAAACAGGACACGTTTAAAAAAAAAAAAAGAAAAATGAAATACGTTAGAGTGGATAGCTGTAGAAATTTGGGTTAAAAATGAAAATATAAAAATATTAAGACTTTTACAACAAAAAAAGTACTTTATATCAAATGGAGCAGTAATGATGCCAATGGAAAGGTGGTGGAAGAAAAAATTGATTTAAAGAACTCTTAAAGTTTTAAGAGAGTCAACAGTAGGAAGTGCCACATTAATTGAAATGGAGATAGGAGAATATGATAATGATGGTATAGAAAGATGGATCTTTGGAAGTGCTGATTGGGAATATATAGAAAAATAAATGATGAAGAAATGCAAAAGATTAACATTGATTTGGATGTTGATTATTTACATTTTTCTGTTTGTGAAGCCATGCTAGCTGCTGCACATGAAGAAATCCAAAGGAAAAAGGGAATATGTAAAAAGAAAATTGTTCCATGGTTTACAAAAGAATGTGATTTTGGTATAAAATCTCGAAATAAAACATTTAGATTGTTAAAAAGAAATCAGAATTTTCAGAATTTTGTTGAATACAAAAGGTTACAGGTTCTTTTTAAAAGAACTGTTAAAATGCAAAACAGGTTTATTGGGGACAATTATTTAAACAGTAGATAAACACAAAATGCAAAAGTTTGGGCAATGATAAAACGAATGAATGAGATTTAAAGAGAATATGGTTATGGTGGTTAAAAATTTGGTTAAAGCTCACAGTTGCAGTAACCTGAGTAACCTGAGAGTGCACAATCAAAGAAAACATCCATTTGTTAGAAGAATTTGTAAATACCAATAACTTAAATGCTTCCTTTTCTTTTACAGAACTGAATAATGCTCTTAGAAAATCAAAAAACTAATCTCCAGGGAAAGATCCCATTACTTACATTATGATGAATAAGCTTAGTGATAAATCTTAAAAGGTTCTATTGGAAATATATAATAAGATTCAAATTCAAAAATACTTTATTGATCCCAGAGGGAAATTAAGTGTTGGTATAGCTCATATAATTAATTCTTTAAGGAGTTGTTGTAGATGATGATGGCTGTGGGCAGGAAGGATTTCCTGTAGCGGTCTGTATTGCAGCGAAACTGAAGAAGCCTCCGACTGAAGACGCTCTGTTGTTGTATGACAGTCTCATGAAGAGGATGCTCAGGGTTGTCCATAATTTTTTTGATTTTATGAAGAATCCTTCTTTGCATTATCATCTCCAGATGTTCCACAGTTGTCCCAAGAACAGAAACAGCCTTCTTTATCAGGTTGTTTAGCCTTTTTAAATCCCTGGCTCTGATGCTGCTACCCCAACAGATGATGGCTGAAGAGATTACACTCTCCACAACAGACTTGTAGAAGATCTGCAGCATCTTGCTGCAAACCGTGAAGGACCTAAGCTTCCTCAAGAAGTACAGTCTGCTCTGTCCCTTCTTGTAGACGGCTTCACTGTTGCGCCTCCAGTCCAGTCTGTTGTCAAGGTGAACTCTGAGGTATTTATACTCCTCAACCACCTCCACTTCTTCTCCCATGATGGAAACAGTGTTTGACTTATCCCTGTTTCTTCTGAAATCTACAATCATCTCCTTTGTTTTGTTCACATTCAAAGTAAGACGATTGTTTCCACACCATGTCACAAAGCGGTCCACCAGCTCTCTGTATTCAGCTTCTTGTTCATCTCTGATACACCCGACAATTGCAGAGTCATCTGAGTATTTCTGCAGATGACAGGTCTGTGATTTTTACTGGAAGTCTGAGGTGTACAGAGTAAAAAGGAATGGTGAGAGTACAGTCCCTTGTGGTGCTCCTGTGCTGCTGACCAACTGGTTTGACACACAATTCTTCAGTCTCACAAATTGTGGTCTGTTGGTCAGGTAGTCATTGATCCAGGCGATTGTTGAGGGCTCCACCTGTGTCTTCAGGAGTTTCTGACAAAGCAAATCAGGCTGAATTGTGTTAACTGCACTAGAGAAATCAAAGAACATGATCCTCACAGTGCTGCCTGCTTTGTCCAGATGACAGTGGGTTGGTTGAAGTAGGTGGATGATGGCATCTTCAACTCCAACTCCACAGCGATAAGGAAACTGCAGTGGGTCCTGATACGTTCTTGTTTGCTTACTCAGGGGTGCCAACAGGAGTCTCTCCAGGACCTTCATGATGTGGGATGTCAGGGCAACGGGTCTATAGTCATTGATGACTGATGGGTGAGTTCTTTTGGGTACTGGAACAAGGCAGGATGTCTTCCACAACACTGGAACCTTCTCCTGAGTTAGGCTAAGGTTCAATTCAATTCAATTCAAATTCAAAATTACTTTATTAATCCCAAAGGGAAATTAAATGTTGTTGTAACTCATTATGCAAGTTCCTTCAAAGATGTGTTGTAGATGCTGATGGCTGTGGGTAGGGATGATCTCCTGTAGCGCTCTGCAGATCTGAAGAAGCCTCTGACTGAAGACGCTCTGTAGTTGTATGACAGTCTGATGTAGAGGATGCTCTGGATCTATGGCGTCTTCTTTTCAACTCATCAGGGTTTTGTGGCTGTAGTTGAGGTCTTATTTGAGCTTTTGTGATGTTAATCAGCTGCTGCCAGTTGTAAACCACCTTGTTGCCATGGTTATGCATCATAACAAATGTCCAAAAATAAAAAGTATCAGCAACAATCCTTCCAGCTGCACAGCATTCAAAACCAGAGAGAACAGTTGTCCACAAAAACAATATATCTCTACCAGAAATGGAAAAATTAAAGTTTTAAAAAAGAAAAAAATATGAATCAAAGTAACTACTCCAACATGCTGCCACCTTGAGCGGCGCAATTCCGGAATTGAAGTTAATTTAATTTGAAGAGGTTCTGCAAGATCCCACAGAGCTGCTCTGCACAGGCCTTCAGGACTCTGGGGCTGACACCATCTGGACCTGCAGCCTTGTTCCGGTTCAGTTTCTCCAGCTGCCTCTTCACCTGACTTTTGGAGACAGACAAGTGGGAGGGGGAGGCAAAGGGGGTAGCAGCATTTCCTGACTTGGTTGAAGTCAAACTTGTGGAATTAGAAGAGTCCATGGCTGAAGTGAAGGATAAAACATCCGAGGTGTAACAGGAAAGCTGTTGATCAGAGGAGAGTGGGATGTCTGTTTGGCTGGGAACAGGAGAGGAGGATGCTGAGCTAGTTCCTGAACTGAACCTGTTGAAGAATATATTCAGTTCCTTGGCTCTGTCCAGACTTCCATCTATCCAATCCTTCCTGTCCTTAAAACCTGTGATCTTTCTCATTCCTGACCAGACATCTCGGATATTGTTCCTCTGTAGTTTGTTCTCCAGCTTCTTCCTGTATGCCTCCTTGCTGTCTCTGATCTTGACCTTAAGTTGCTTCTGTATACTCCTCAGTAATTCCCTGTCTCCCTCCCTGAAGGCTCTTTTTTTCTTGTTTAGCAGTTCCTTCAGGTCACTGGTGATCCAGGGTTTGTTATTAGGGAAGCAGCTCACTTACCTGGTGGGGATGATGATGTTGTCCACACAGAAGTTTATATAGTCAGTCACAGACTCAGTCATGGCATTGATGTCCTCTCCATGTGCTTGGCAGAGAGTCATCCAGTCTGTGGTTGCAAAACAACCCTGCAGGGCTTCTTTAGCTTCCTGTGACCATTTTCTCACAGTTCGTTTTGTCACAGGTTGTCTCTGAACAAGGGGTTTATATTCTGAACAGAGAAAAACAAGATTGTGATCTGATTGTCCCAGAGGTGGTCTTGGTTTGGACATGTATGAATCCTTTACATTTGTATAAAACAAATCCAAGGTCCTGTTTTCTCTTGTAGAGCAGCTGACAAACTGTTGAAATGTTGGAAGTGTAGTAGAGAGCGAGGCATGATTAAAATCACCAGATATTGCCACAAATGCATTGGGGTGCTGTGTCTGTAGCTTAGCAACAATGGAACTGATGACATCACATGCATTGTCGGCAACGGCTGAAGGTGGAATGTAAACAACTGCCAAAATTACACTGGTGAACTCAATGGGTAAATAATATGGACGAAAACTCACTGCCAAGAGTTCGACATCTGGGCTGCAGAGACGACACTTCACAGTAACATGTCCTGGATGACACCATCTGTTGTTGACAAGCACTGCTACTCCACCTCCTTCTCTTTTCCTGCTTGTCTTCAGATCTCTGTCTGCTCGTACAGGGACAGTTCAGGTCCAGTTTTTTTCATGATTTGTTGAAAATCATATAATCAGTTACACAGTTTACAGTTCTATTAATGCAAGAGACACTGTCACGAACATTTCCAAGACAGGTAGCTTAGGGGTACTACTTTTTATTTTGAAAGAAGCACTTTATTTTCATAACTTGTTATTCTTTAAGTTACTGAGTCTGACTGAGAAATATACATGTTTTTTTTTATCTTCACCGGTTGTGTTCTACATGATATTGGTGGTAAACTGCAACTTTCCTGGGAAATGCATCTATTTTAAACCACTTTGTATTATGTAGAAGCACTTTATTTTTGTTTCAACTTATTTTATAGCTAGCTACTAATGAGTAGCAATTGAGAACCAGACAATGTTTTTGATAAAAGCCACTTTCCTGAGAATTTAACTTGATAAATGAGAAAAAGAGACTTTTATGTCTCCGTTTGTCATTCTGTATAGCAAAGCAGATGAGAGTAGATCATAATCAGAAACCCGATTAGAAAATATTATGAATAAAATCGAATTGTTTTGGATCGAAAATCGTTTTGAATCGAAAATCGATTTTGAATTGAATCATGGACTCAAGAATCGGAATCGAATTGACGCAAGTTAATGAGGAGAGCGGTGTGGGAAAGCTTGTTGAGAAAGCTTACGATATGATGTGGAAGATTTTCTAATTAAATTAAAAAAAAATCAGTTGCTCAGATGGATAAACACATTTTTTAGAATTTTCTTTAGAATAGGTAAGTTTTTCAGGAAATTTCTTTGTTGACAATGATACTCCTCAGGGAAGTACAGTTATTCCATTGTTTTAAAAAAAATATATTAATAATGTTTGAAAACTTGGAAAATGGAATAGGTTTTTCTTTATTTGCCGATGATGGAGCAATATGGAAGAGGGGTAAAAATATTAATTTTATTGTTAAAGAGATACAAGAAACAAATATTAAAAAAGAAGATTGATCCTTTAGATTGGGATTTAAATTTTCTATAGAAAAAACAAAGACTATGTTTTACGAAGAAAATAGTTTCTGAGATTTTAAAACTGCAATTATATAGTCAGGACTTAGAAAGGATAACACAATTTAAATTTTTGGGTTTATGGTTAGATGAAAGTCTTACTTGGAAAGCGCATATTCAAAAAATAATTGATAAATGTAAGAGAGTTTTAAATGTAATGAGGTGTTCGGTGGGGAGTGAGTGAGGAGCTGAGAGGAAAGGATTAAAGTCAATCTATACAGGGTAAATACTGTCCACATCTGATTATGGCATTATGGTGCTTGGATCAGCATCAGTTTCATTACCGGTAATTTAAAAATTAGATAATATTCAGTATCCAGCCTTGAGAATATGTACAGGTGCAATTAGAAGAACTCCAACATCAACATTACAAGTGGAAATGGGAGAAATGGCGCTTCAACTTAGAAGGCTACAAATACGTTCTACTTCCTGGTGTCAATTAAAGGGTCATGATGAAGGTCATCCATGTCAAGAGCTTTTAAAATCTTGCTGGGAAAAAGAAATGTTATTATTTTGGCTGGAAAGTAAAAAAAACAGGTAAAAGAATTAGTGATGGCTTATCTGTATATATGGGAGAGATGAGGGGAATCATATTAGCTTTGGGGTGGATTGAGGAGCTACATCCATTAACAGGTTTTATTTGTTCAGTTAAAAGGTAATGAGTTTGCAGATAAATATGCAAAACAAGCCACAAAAAGTAGTCAAAATGATATTTTTATACCATTAAAGAGGCTATATGCAACTTTTCCCCCAAAATAAACGTAACAGTAGCCTTTTTATTTGACCATTTATGACTCAAACATCTCCTGATGATCATACAGACACCTTGTCAGCTCACAGTGGGTGCACCTATAAGCCTGTATCCAATTTTCTCTATTTTCTGTCGGGTCAGATCACATCCGCGCTGTCTGTGGATGTGACGTCAAGCGCGTTCATGTTAAATGTTTCAGATCACTCTGCCACCACCGCTAGTCAGCACTCGCAAGCAGTTCAATGGATTGTGCGAATACACAGAAGAGACCAAGGACCACTCTGACACCAACAGTAACTCCACATAAGACTACGGCGTACGAGCGCGCGCTGCGAGAGCGAGCAGAAAGGAAGAGCAGTTCCGTTTTTGGCCACATGGGGTAAGTCGCGAGTTTAAATTTCAGAAACGGACATTTTTCTTCCTCTTTTAAAGTTGTCGAGAATGCGCACGGTGTTAATTGACGTCACACCGCCACAGCGCGGGAAATTCGGGCCCCGAACTGCAGCACATTTTGCAGCACACAGCCAGTTTAAGAAAATGGAACGATACATGGGTGGGCTCATTATTTTTGGTTTATAACGCTTCATCACCCAACAGCATTAAAAACTGGACATGGATGTTTATTTTATTTACAAATCCTGCCCCCTGTTTCTTTAAGTAAAAGGAGAAACAAAATCAGTAATTAAACAAAAGGTCAAAGGAAGATGGCAGAAAAAGTGGGAAGAAGAAAGAACTGGCAGCTGGTTTTATAAGATTCAGAGGAGCGTTGGCAACCATGAGACAAACAGGACAAAACAGAAAAGACGAAATAATTAAATCCTGACTAAGTTTCGGTTATACAAGGTTAAATAATGCACTATATAAACTGGTGATACATTCTACAGGGAAATGTGAATTTTGTTTTCAAGAAAAGACGGTAGAACATGTTTTACTATTCTGTTTCAGGTATACTGTTGAAAGAAGGGAACTAGTATGCAATCTACAAGACGACAATCTACAGCTGAACATACAAGACCATTTGGATACATTTTCTAGCTCAGTGGTCCCCAACCTTTTTTTCGCCACGGACCGGTGTAATATCAGACGATATTTTCACGGACCAGCCTTTAAGGAGTTGGCGGATAAATGATAACGGACGGTATAAAAACGGGTTATTTTTAAAATTATAACAATAGACGTAAATCCAATGTGTATTCGCAGCTTTATTAACGGCCTCCTCCTAACATCAAGCAGACAACATAACACGAGTAACATACTCTCAGCCCCCTAACGATCTCTGGTCGCCATGGTAACATGTAAACATACCTTTAATAATTCAAGATTTACCACAAAAACAAACAAAAAGTGCATGAAAAATCTAACTCACCACAACGCTGAATCAGTGAGAGCCTTGGCCTTTTCCCCTTTCCAAAGAAACGTTTGTTTTCTATCCATCTTGCTACCTTGTGTGATTACGTGTCAAGACTGAGCTATTTTCAAAATCAAACAGCGGTCACCCTCAGATAATAAATAAAACGGAAATACTAGAAGTTATTTATTCATTGTGTGGCTCGCGGCCCGGTACCACATGACCCACGGCCCGGTACCGGTCCGCGGCCCGGGGGTTGGGGACCACTGTTCTAGCTCTTAAGATTTCTTATGAAGACAAAATTAATGGAGAGAATATAGGTTTGCTGATTATTTACATTTTATTTTGTAGTTTATAAATATATGTAGCATATATTTAGCATCAGTTTCAGAAACCCTGGAAAGAAGTCCTGCTAGGTCTGCTAAAAAATAACTGAATGACTTAAAAGTAAAAAATAACTAAATCTAAACACGCACCTGAGAATCCACTCAGGAGACAAACCCACTGATTGTGCTGACTGTGGGAAAAGATTTAATTAATGAGCAAATTTAAACATCTACATGAGAAACCGTACGGTAAACACACCCTTTGGTTGTGAAGATTGTGGGAAAAAAGTTCTGCAAAAGTTAATCAAACACAGACCTACACAGAGAAGACAGACCCTTTGGTTGTGGTGGCTGTGGAAAAAGATTTGGGAAAAGGTCATGTTTAAACAGATAGGTGAGAAACCACAGATGGGATTAACCTTTGGCTGTGATGCTTGTGGAAAAAGGTATAAATAAAAGGTGAGTGTAAGCACACACGTGACCTCTTGGTGGAGCGATAGCATTAGTCAGCCAGCGTGTGGCCGTGTTTCATGAAGCCAATTTTCCTTTTTCAACTCTTTTTTTTCCCTCTACTATCCACGTCTCCTCCTACTCTGTGCCGTTTTAGAGAAGCTGTGAGCGCCGCTCAGTAGCGGCTGAGAGTTGTTGACAAGACTAGAAAACATAGCAAACCCTCTTTACGCTTTACATGCACGTATTCACTGCTGAAGCTACACTAAACATAAAAAAAAGAAAAACATAAAACGATCATAAATGCAAAAGCTATGATATGAAAAATGATCCCATGTTCAGCCTGTCCTGCTTCAAAAATGATTTACTTTGAACAGCAGTGTTAAGCTCTGTCAGTCTAAAATAATATATAACTTACTGTGAAGAACGTCTGCAGACTTTAAAGATTTTTGATTTTAATAAGCTCCTCCTAACGAATCTTTCTCAGGAAAACAAAACTTGTCATGATAATCTGGGTCAGTTTCCACTGTAAAGTCGGACCTTTTTGTTGTTTTAGGTGTTTGCTTTAAATAAATTCATGTGAAAACAGCCAAAAAATATTTCTTATTCTAACAGCACCTTATAGGATGACTTCTAGTTCTGTATTACACTCCTCATTGTTACACTTCATTCATTGTACTTAATTTGGTTCCTTGTTTTAATCCCATTTAAAATCTGTTGTGTTTGTGAGCCTTAATTTTCCACCACCAAATAAAGAAAATAAAATGCAACAACACAATTGAAAAAAACGATTTTGTTATTTCACATATTTATTTAACCTATTTTCAATTTTGTCAATTAAAAAACAGGAGGAATGCTGTAGCCGAGTTCTCCATAGGGCTCCAGAAGCTCAAATACCATCATGCACAAGTCGCAGGAGGGATCAGGACTGCTGCAAGTAGTCGCCAGAAAAACCATAATGAATGCAAATAAGATTAAAACAAAGATCACATATCCTGCTGCCTTGTGTCCTCCCCACAGGATCATATCTCTATTGCGCCACCAGCTGAAAACAGACAAAATACATATATGAGTAAAAGGAGTGCTGTTTGTCTGTTTTGTAGGACATATCCAATATTTCTGAGCTTAGGCTATATGTAAATCAAAGCCCACCCCATGTCATCTTAATCCCATGCCTACAGGACTTGTGAAATCTTGCCTCTCTATCCTACTCCCACTCATTTCTGCTTTAATTCTCTCTTCACTTACCACTGGTATTGTACCTTCTTTTTTCAAGTTTGCTTTAGTTACTCCCGTACTTAAAAAACCTGCCTTGGAGCCTAACAATTTCAACAACGTTCTTCCAATTTCTAATTTACCATTTGTTTCTAAAATACTTGAAAACTTCCTTGTTTCAAAATTATATCTATGAGAGATTTCCGTCTGGTTTTCACTCATGCCACAGTACAGAAACTGATAAACTTAAGGTCACTAATGATCTGCTTCTTGGAGCTGACTCTGGTCTTCTCAGCATCCTTTTCCTTGTGGATCTAAGTTCAGCCTTTGACACTATTCCCCACTACATCCTTCCATCCTTTCCTCCCTTGGCATCTCAAATTCAAATTCAATTCAATTCAAAAATACTTTATTGATCCCAGAGGGAAATTAAGTGTTGGTATAGCTCATATAATTAATTCTTTAAGGCGTTGTTGTAGATGATGATAGCTGTGAGCAGGAAGGATTTCCTGTAGCGGTCTGTATTGCAGCGAAACTGAAGAAGCTTCCGACTGAAGACGCTCTGTTGCTCCAACACACCCCAAGCCTGGTTCGGTTCTCACTTCCTTGATCGCTCCCAGATCATTCAACTGAAATCCTTCCGCTCCAATTTATTCCCAGTCAGTACTGGTGTACGTCATGGTTCCGTTTAAGAGCCTCTTCTCTTAACAATATAAAGTGGGGCAAAAAAATATTTGGCAGCCACCGATTTGTGCATTTTGTCCCATTTAAAAAGATTAGAGAGGTCTGTAATTTTCATCATAGGTACTCTTCAATTGTGAGAGACAGAATGTAAAAAGGAAATTTAGGAAATTCTATTGTATGATTTTTAAAGAATTTTTTTGTATAATGGTGCAGAAAATAAGTATTTAGCTCCTACAAACAAGTAAAAATTCTGGCCCTCACATACCTGTTACTTCTTCTTTAAGAAGCTCTTCTATCCTCCACTCTTTACCTGTATTAATGGCACCTGTTGGAACCCTTTATCTGTATAAAAGTCACCTGCCCACACCTTCAAAAAGTCAGACTCCAACCTCCACCATGACTAAGACCAGAGAGAGCTGTCTAAGGACACCAGGGACAAGATTGTACACCTACACAAGACTTGGATGACCCAATCTAAATTAGGGAAGCAGGTTGGTGAGAAGAGATCAACTGTTGGAGCAATTATTAGAAAACAAATGAATACAAGATCACTGACAATCTCCCTTAACAATTGACCCCATGCAAGATATTACCTCGTGGAATACACATAATCTTTAGAACGGTGAGAAAACAGCCCAGAACTAGATTGGAGGGTCAGGTCATCAGGTCAGGACCTGATGACCTGACCAATGACCTGACCTGACGACGTTATCATGGATTAACATCTTGCAGCGCCCCTGCTTAAGCCAGCACATGTCCAGGTCCATCTAAAGTTTGCCAGAGACCATATAGATGATCCAGAGGAGGATTGGGAGAATGTGATGTGGTGAGATGAGACCAAAACGCACCAGAACTCTTTGGTATAAACATCACTCGCCATGTTTGGAGGGGGAAGAATGCTGAGTTGTATCCCAAGACCACCATACCCACTGTGAAGCATAGTGGTGGAATCATCATGCTTTGGGGCTGCTTTTCTGCAAAGGGAACGAAACGACCGATCCGTATTAAGGAAAGGATTAAAGGGGCCATGTATCATGAGGTTTTAGGCAAAAACATCCTTCCATCAGTGCAAGCATTTAAGATGAAACGTGGCTGGATCTTCCAGCATGACAATGATCCCAAACTCACTGCCCACGCAAAGAAGGAGTGGCTACGTAAAAAGCATTTCAAGGTTCTGGAGGAAACGTCTGAACTCTGTCATTGCCAACCGAGGTTACATTATAAAGTGTTGCTGTGAACATTTGTTATAGACCAAATACTTATTTTCTGCACCATTATACAAATAGATTCTTTAAAAATCATACAATGTCATTTCCTAGACTTTTTTACAGACCTCTTTCATCTTTTTAAGTTGGACAAAATGCACTAATCAGCTGCTGCCAAATACTTTTTTGCCCCACTGTCCATTCTCCCTCTTGCACATGTCAAATTTGATCTTCACTTTCACTGTTTTGCTGACGACACCCAGTTATATTTCTCCTACAGTTCCAATTCCTGCCTTCTACCTTCTTCACTAATTCCAAATTTAATTTACAAAAGGCAAATCATTTCACCCTTAATATTGACAATTCTACGGTTTCCCCTTTACCTCAAGTTAAGAGCTTTGGTTCCATCCTCGACAACTCATTATCCTACAAACCTTACATCAGTAATCTCCCCCATTCTGCCACCTACCCACCTATTTCCACCTACGCAATATTGATCGGTTATGTCCTTCTCTTTCCATCCAGTCTGAATATTCTTGTTCATAGTCTTGTTACCTCCCGTATTGACTATTGTACCGCTACTTTTTTCACACGCTTTGGACTTTGCGTCCTATAAAACGATGCAGCTACTTTATGGATTTTTACAGGCTAACGGCCTCCGGGGGGCACTATAGCAGGAAGCACAAAAGTAAGACAGACATGTGGGGAAAGATTATGTGTCGAAGAAAACACTACCGGTAGTTTTCATGCACACACCCTCATCATGGAAAATACACGAAGAAATGCATATGATGCAGCTTTTAAGTAACAGATAATCGAGCTACTGCATGTAAGCTTGACCTCAATGAATCGATGAGACGTTGGAGGAGGCAGAGGGAAGAACTGAGTCAGTGTAAAAAGACAACAAAAGCTTTTAGAGGACATAAAGACACTGAAGAAGATGAGTTCAGTGGCTTTAGTGAGGAAGAGGAAGATAGCGACCAATGACTTTTCTGGTAGGCGAAAGTATGTTTTATTTTCTAACCAGACTTGTTACTGTCGTGTTGTATTGGTGCTGTACTGTACTTTGACAAAAAAGCACGTCTTAAATGAAAACCTAGAAAAGCACTCAGAGAGCACAGACCTCCGCCTGGGCCACTAATTCTAACTTTTGGAACTTTTTCAATAAAATGTCTCTTAATGAGACGCATGGCTGCGCTCTTTCAGCGGAGATTCAGGGCTGCTGCGCGAGGGGAGCCGAGTGTGAGCTCTGGCACAGGAGAGGAGTAGAGCTTAGCACTGCTGGTTGGTGGGTGGATATGCGCTTTATGTCGGATCAACCCCAAGATTTAAGCAGTTGTTCCTGGTCTCATTGCGGACTTTTCCCAAAAATGTAATCAAAACCTGTCCATAACTTTTTGAGTTATGTTGCTAACAGACAGACAGACAAATAGATAAACAGACAGATGGGCATGAAAACATTACCTCTTGGCGGAGGTAATAAAAAAATCTTCAGTGTACCGTCTTTCTGTGTAAATATCTCATGTTACAACATGAAAACGTGTGCCTTATATGCAGGTGCACCCTATATATGTACAACATTTATTTTCTTTTAAAATGTAGCTCGTGTGGCTAATATTCAGGTGCGCTAAATAGTCTGAAAATTTCTGCAATTATCTCCTTCATGGCAATCCCCAAAAATCCCTCCATAAGCTTCAATTGATTCAGAACACATCACCCCTGTCCTTCAGGAACTTCACTGGCTCCCTGTAAAATTCCCCATCATATTTAACCTTCTTCTGTTCACTTTCAAGGCCTTTCATAATCTCGCTCCTCCTTATCTTTCTGATTTATCGAGCATTACTTCTTCCAGCCGCTCACTTAGGTGTTCTTCATCTCTTTAACTTTCTGTGCCTTCTTTCTATCTCACCACTATGAGTCTGTAACTCTCTACCCCCGGACTTAAGAAACATTGGCTGTTTCCCTCAGTTTAAATCTCAATTCAAATCTGTTCAATCTGTTCAAGTCTGCATATTCACTCTGAACATATTGTTTGTACTTTAGTTGATGTTATATATTATATTATTATTAGAAGTAGCCTACCATCCTGCTGAGTCCATGGAACAGAAGTCATCCACGTTGTCATCTTCTTCCTGCGAAGAAAACATATCATATTGAAGGATTTGTTTCACGTTGTTAGCTGTCTCAAAGCGTTGGCCTGTGGACATCAATCAATTCCACTCACTCAAAAAACCACAAATTAAAGATGAATGATGAAGTGTAAGAGATGTTGTTCTTTTACATAATCCAGTGAGCAATAATATCTGAAAACTAAAACAGTTTACCCTGCTGAGTTTTTTATTTATTTATCCAGATATAAATTACCCCCCAAAGTCTTTTTCTTAACTGTGTAAGATCTTTGCCATTATAATTCACTTATTAAGTTGTAGTGATGCTAAACTGTTTTTTCTCTAGAAATCTATTAATTACAAATGTTCTAAATCCCAGGTAAACCTATGTTTACAGACAGACAGTATGATCACATACAGTATTAAAGTACAAGTAGGAATTGTAACTACAACTCAGTAATATATGTTAAGAAGCTTTAAAAGTTTGTTTTAGCATGAAACGTGGTTATCCGTCATGATTTTAAACAGCCATTCAATGAAACAATCTCAGCAAGTAAGTAATTAAGGAAGGATTTTTTTCAATAAACGTAAAATAGATTTGTTGTTGCATATTATATTTACCTCTGAATGCAGAGCCCCTGTGTCTGCTTCATATGTCAGCACCATTCTGTAAAACCAAAGCACAGATGTTAGATGAAGCAAATGCAGAGCTCCAAACCTGCACTGGGGTTATTGAAAACTCATTTTCTAGTTCCACCATTATGAGTTAACCAGTCAGTACTCACAGCTTCTGTTCCTCGTGGAAGTCTCTCAGATGTTTTTCCAGGTGTCGAAGATCGTCTCTAAGTTCCTGCAGAAAGAAGAAGCGTTACAGTGATGATCACATCGAGCACTAAAACAGTTTGTCACAGATAGACGCTCATCATAGATACCTCAATGATCTTAGCATTCCTTTCTATCTCTCTTTTCCTTTCTTTCTCTATCCTCGACAGCTGCCAGACAGAATGATGCTCTTATAAATGTTTTTTAATGAATCAACAGTCATGTTAAAAGTGAAGCCAAGAAACTTTAACTAGAAATATTAGCTACAGTATTTTTACTCTGTTTATTTGGACGTCCTTATTCTGTAGGGCTGCCTGGATCTTCTGGTTTTCCTTCATTTTTCAGTGAAAAAAAAAATCTAAAGTGACCGATTCCACAGGTTACAAAATATAAACTCTAACATTGATTGAAATTAAGTAAAAGGTCACCTTGTTTTCATTTTGAGCTGCTGTTTCCTCCTGGTGGTTTCTCGTGAGATCTTCCAGCTGAAACAGAAGCAGGTCAGAGTGAGAGAGTTTCACAGGAGGATGCAAATAACATCATTTACATGCAGAGCCGGCCCAAGGCACACCCAAACTTAACTGCTGCTGAAGGCCTCCAGAACCATCACGAGCCTCCCGTAAATGGTTACATTTTAACACAGATAATAGATCTTAATTCTTTTATATTTGTATATGAGAATTAGAGTACCATTATATTCAATTTGATGGTTTTAGCATAAATATATAATTTTTATTTATTTTTTATTTATTTATTGTGTTACCATGGTTACAATCCAAAATACAATCTTTTTTATTGTGGTTTCTTACTAATACATCTCAGTAGATAAGAACCAATTATCCATTATCGCTTTTAAGCTCAGTCAGTTAAACTTGGACCACTCTCCCAGATTCCACCAAATGTGTATTGTTACACTTTTGGTGGTGACAATGTTCTTAACGGGAAGACGGGCCCCAAATCAAATTTCGCTTAACAGGCCCTATACAACTTTGAGTCAGCCCTGGTTGCATGTTAATATGTGAAAACGGAGGTGGGGTTTCCCTGCAGTCCCTCACGCTACTTTGGCATTCAGATGCTTATTTCTCTCAACACTTTCTGTTTGCGATAAATCATCCCGTACCTCTGTAGCCAGCTGTTCATTTTCCTCCTTCAGCTTCACCAGCTTGTCTTCCTGCACATAGCAAATTCAAACAACAAAATCAGGACCATCGCCACTACAGGTAGAGGGGGTGTCTGTCAGAACTGTAATAAACGCATTGAAGGTTCGTCACTTACCATTTGTCTGAGCTTCATTTTTTTCTCTGCTAAATCCTTCTGTTGCAGGATTTCTTGATTTTTTACTATTGATTTTTTCTCCTTTTCTGTCTGTTCTTTCAGACTGAAAGCAAGAGACAGTCTGAACGTCAGCCTCATTCTAAAAGCTGGATTTCTTGTGTTAAACAGAAAACATACACAGTGTGTGTACACAGCCATGTTAATGTCATGGTCCCTGTAAAAAGTTATCTTACTTACTCTTCGATTCTGTTGGCCAGGGCCTGGTTTTCCTGCTCCATTTCTCCTATCAGCTCCTCCGTTATCTGGCCTTGCTCGACTAGTTTTTCATGGAGCTCCTTTGTCAGTCTGTATTTTCTTACAGCCTGATCAAAGCTATTACCGAGGTCTTTGATTTGACTGCACAAACACCAGAAAATATGTACGTTGACTGTTATTCTATGAAAAAAGTACACCGCTTCACCCAGACACTCACACAGTGGCGGGGTCCTCTTCGTCAGATATGTGGTAAGTTTCCTCCATTTTGTTTCCTTTAATTTGTGTTTGTCTGAGGTGTCCAAACTGTCCTGCTCTAGTCTTGATGACTAATGTTCACCTCCCTAAACGCATTCTGCTCTGACACTGGGCTGTGCTGTCACTCAGCAGAGTTCCATCTATCGTGACCTCACAGCTGCATGGATTTTTAAACAGGGATGAATATTCTAAATGAAGCTCCTTGAGCTATGCTCAAAACATAAACTAATTTCTAAATGTGATCAAAATAACCTCTAAAACGTTTGCAAGGGTGTTTTTCATAAACTGCTGAAGCAGAGCAACAGTGTAGATTTAAAAGCTGCGAAGTTGATTATATATTGAACTTTCTCACTTATAAGTGCCAAGCACAGAAAGCTTAGCACTTTTGCATAAATTGATCCGTTAATTTAGTCCGGTGTTAGCTAACACTGCCATCTATTGAGGAAAGTGGGGATCATCTGTATTGACACGGCATTAATGGTGGGAGTGAAACATGAAACAAAGATACAATGATTCGAGGTCAAATAATATGTTTAATACTTTTGGTGAAACGTGAAATCCAATAAATGTTTCCCATTCTGGTCTATTTGTAATGATGATCAACAATCTCACTGCCTTTCCATGCAGCTGATTTGAGTCGGTCATTCTGCTGCCCTTTACAGCCAATCACAAGCCTACTAATCCATAGACCCTCAAATATAATAGAAAAATCAAACAAAAACAAACTTTTTAATGTTAGTTATGAGAAACTGTAAGAACAAAGATAGATAGATAGATAGATTGATTGATTGATTGATTGATTGATTGATTGATTGATTGATTGATTGATTGATTGATTGATTGATTGTCGAGCCTGCCACACCGGCTACACATAAACGTCACAAGCACACATGCTTCTTTCCAAAAATAAACGTTTATCACATTTATGCTGCATCGAGACACAGAGTTGAGGATTCATAGAATCATTGAGCAGTGCGGTGCTGGGATGCCTCCTGGTGGCCTCTAAAGCAACAAATGGGGTGCCCCCTTGTGCTTAGGCTGTCTTTGCATGGGCAGTGACTGCTGCCGGCATCTCCCCATTGCACCCGCTAGCAGGGGTGGACTGGGACAAAAATTCAGCCCTGGCATTTTCTGTCCAGACCAGCCCACTACATTATCAGCCGACACTACATAAAAGTCCACAAATCTCGCATCATCTCCTCTCATGCATACTACAGTACAAATGAGTCATATTCCTTGATACCAGTTAACAAATAAAGCACAAAACTGTGAACTCAAGGACTAAAACTGACAATTGGCAATCAACCACTCATTATTTATTCATTATAGTCTCAACAGAACAAATCAAGTATGAATTCATAAAGCATTATAAGACACATGATATACTCAAATCAGAGACGTCTCAGTAGTAGCCAAAAAGTGAAGTGGAGGCAGTGAGAGAACAAGCCCCAAAAAAAAAAAAAAGAAAAAATGTCCAAAAATGGTATGCCTGTTTAAATTAATGACCAATCACAAACATGAAACGAGGTATTCGAGGGTCATTTGTACTTCACATTGCATTGAATTATCTAATGCAAATCTTTAATTGCGTTTTTCTCAAAATGAGTTTTTTCCCACATTCAAAACGAACAATCTTGAAATCAGTTATACCTATATTCACCAAACTTTCCACCATTGTTCTATGCTATGAGCTGAAAAAAGTTACAGAGCGATTTGTCAATACATCGTTCTAAAAAATATATATGTGCTATTTTGTGTGGAAAAAAACAGGCCAAAAATGAGTTTTTTGGAGCTACTGACACTGTTTTTTGATTTATGAAGTAATGAAATGAAATAAACCTTTTTCCCTCTGTAAACATTTTTTGACGTTTTTTCTAATCATCTAACATATATGATTAGAAAATTAAAGAAAAATTCAATCTGTCTCTCACCAATTTTGAGATACGTTTAAAAATATATGCAAATTAGCACATTTTAAACCAGATTACACCTCATTTGCATATCAAAACAAAATTTATATCAAAACTTCTAATACAAAAGTTGTTTGTTTTAATTCTAGGATTAAGTTTGTCAAGTTTCATCAAGGTATCTTGAAGCTAACTTTTTTCCCTATTCACCTGTAGCGTCTCCCCTTAATGTTTACTGTTGCCATAGCAACCAGAGACCGCTGCCATTAGTATCTGTCACAATTTGGCATTTTTAACCAAATCAACCGCAACTACCAACAGTCAGCCCTTTAACTCTGGGTTAATATGTTTTAACAAGTATTCAGTTATTCAGGTCACATCGCAGTCAATGTAAAACCGTTTTATACTTTATTTTGGGCATGTCTCAAAATGTAGCCGAGCCAACCCCACGCTAACGTTACTTACCATGCATGTCTCCACTTGCTCCTCGCGCAGCAGCACCTGCTGCTGTGGTGGTGACCCCGGCACCAAATAGGTCTGTCAACCTTAAACATTTACCAGCTTCCATCTCCAGAGATTTCAGCTTTTTGAGCCGCACTTTTTCAGCGCCATTTTCAGCTCAGCAGCATCCTGTCCCACCACTCCGGCCCATGTCATGAGGTCCCGCCCACCCTGGTTTGTGTTGTGATTGACAGCACTGTCATGGCTCTCATAGGCTGTCAGCCCATGTTTGATTGACGATGACAAACATAGACCAATAATGTGTTGATGCTGGCAACACACTGCTAGCCCTCTGTAGCCAATTGGCCGGCCCAATTGGAGGGAATTTAGAGAGAGAGAGAGAGAAAAAACAAAAAACAGCGGACTGACCCACATTGGGTCAACGGCCCACCGGGATGATGCCCGGTATGCCAGATGGCCAGTCCACCCCTGCACTCTAGCGTGCTCCGCTACATTGTGCGTGGTGGCTAGGAGGGCTGTGTCCCTGCTCTCCATGTATATGCAGGAATGGGTGGGAATTTCACCATTGGACTGTGTAAAAAGGATTTCGAGAGGTTATAGGCTTCAGTTTGTCTCAGTTCCTCCTTGGTTTTCTAGCATGGTACTCTATCACACTCAAGGTCATCACCTCGCATACTTCAGGGGGAGAATATCCTCCCTGCTGGAGAAACGATCAATATGCATAGTACCTCCTGATCAGGCTCAGATCGGTTTCTGCTCCAGTTATTTTCTGGTCCCCAAATGGGGAGGGAGCGGTATTTGCCCGACTCTGGATCCAAGGGCTCTGAATCGATCCCTCAGAAAGTACAAGGTCAGAATGCTTACACACGCATCCCTTCTGCATCTGATATGTCAGGGCGATTGGTTCATTTCAGCTGATCTATAAAGCACGTACTTTCATATCCCCGTGTACCTCCCACACAGGGTATGTCTGCGGTTTGCCTTTCAGGGAATCTGTTAAGAGTACGCTGTAATTCCCTTTGGTCTCTCCCTGAACCTGAGGGTGTTTGTGCAGTGTACGGAGGTGGCGATCACCCTGTTGAGAAGGAGGGGCATCCAGCTGGCCACGTTTTCGGACGACTGGCTCCTGCTAGCACGGTCCAGAGAGGAGGCTGTGTCTCACACACGGATAGTGATCCAACATTTGTGTGGCCTGGGTTTCAGAATAAACCGGGAAAAAAGCAAGTTATCCCCCTCGCAGAAAATAAATGTTCTGGGATTGAGTTTGGACTCGGACGCACTCTGATCCTACCTCACACTCTTTTGCATTCATGGATCAGTGCAGTTTGGGCTCTGCCTTTGATTGGTGCCCTCATCCATTTTGGTGGTGTCATTGGGCCCTCTGTACATGGGGGATTTTCAGTGCTGGGTTGCTGCCCTGGAACTGTCTCCAGATCGCCACAGAGCGTGCAGGGTGAGAGTTACCGTGTAGGGTCATGGTTCTCTGACCCTGCCGCCACCAGTCTTTACTAGCGCAGGGAGTGCTTTTACGGGTGGTCCTATACAACTTTGAGTCAGCCCTGGTTGCATGTTAATATGTGAAAACGGAGGTGGGGTTTCCCTGCAGTCCCTCATGCTACTTTGGCATTCAGATGCTTATTTCTCTCAACACTTTCTGTTTGCGATAAATCATCCCGTACCTCTGTAGCCAGCTGTTCATTTTCCTCCTTCAGCTTCACCAGCTTGTCTTCCTGCACATAGCAATTTCAAACAACAAAATCAGGACCATCGCCACTACAGGTAGAGGGGGTGTCTGTCAGAACTGTAATAAACACATTGAAGGTTCGTCACTTACCATTTGTCTGAGCTTCATTTTTTTCTCTGCTAAATCCTTCTGTTGCAGGATTTCTTGATTTTTTACAATTGATTTTCTCTCCTTTTCTGTCTGTCAGGAAAATAATTAAGACAGATGCAAACATGTCTGGCTGGGTAGGCCCACATAAATTGGCAGGGAGGGCTACGCTTCTGCCGGTTGCACATGTTGGCACGCAGACTAATCTTATGGTGCAGCGGGCATTTCCTCTCGATCAGAGCCATGTCCTGGGTGTCATGAAGCGGGGAATTACCACCCCACATGGATCTGATATCTCAGGCAGGGGGGGACAATTTTCCATCCCCATCCAGAGTGCCTAGCCCTGTGAGTGGCACACTTAAAGGCAGCAGGGCTGCCCCAAGCAGTAATTCAGACTATCCAGAATGCTAGGTCCCTATATGACTGTAAATGGAGGGTGTTTGAGGTCTGGTGCCAGAAGAGGGATATTATGAATTTCCAGTGCCTGGTGGACACCATTTTGGCATTTCCACAATTAAAGTACCTGGCCACAATTTCTTCCTGCCATGGGGGTTTTGGGGAAAGGCTGGCAAGCCAACAGCCCCTGGTGTACAAATTTATGAAAGGGGCACACAGGCTTCTCCCGCTGTCTTGGCCTTTGGTGCCCTCTTAGGATCTGTCCATGGTGCTTAAGGGCCTATCTGGGTCTTCATTTGAACTGGTGGACAACATTGACCTTAAAACTTCCACCGGGTGAGGGTGTTTCTGAAACCCAACCCGTCCTTTGTGCCTAAGGTAGTGGGCTCTTTTTATTTCATTGTTCTCACAGCTTTCCCCCCACCACCTTTTTCCTCACCTGAGTGGGAGTGGCTACATAAGCTGTGACGAGGTCGGGCCCTGAGAGCCTATGTGGACAGGACTTTCCCACTAGATTGTGGAGGGTATAAGGTTGGCTTATTCCTGCGAGTGACGACTTATACAATTACTTTTTGGTGTTTAAACTATCTATTTTAAAGCCGATCTGTATTTTGAATACCGTAGGTAGCAATCTCTATTGTTTATGCAGCACTGGGGGTCTGCAAAAGGCCACACTAATCAGATCAAGCTTGCGGAGCTAATGTATGTAACGCAGCTCATAGCCACTAGGTTTTAGCTTACCACCAAAGAACAAAGGAATAACTCCAGTTGGACGGAGTAATTTATGTTGCTTTTTTTTTTTAAAGACAGTCGTGCATAAACCTTTGAAAACACTGTTAATACCCAAACAATTGAAGAATGAATTCTTACAGATGCAGGAAAAACAGTGAAATACACAATCAAAACAAACCATAATTTGTTTATCTTAAGCTAATTTATCTCTGCCCAGACATAACCTTGCGTGATCGTTTCTTAGACATCCAGGGTCTCTAAAGCTCCGTTGTCTGAAAAGACTGGCGATAAAGCAGAGAAACGAGTTGTTATAGCTGGTCAGTTACCAGTAGCTGCGTGGGGCACTAATGCCCCGTTCTATTTGTCTTGTAAGCGTGACTTGCAACTCGAGAGTGACGTCACATCCGTGTGGGAAAACCAGTTACAGCGGGTTTTTGCAATCTGTTTTGCACACAACACCACAGGTCGGAGAAAAGATGGATGTCTCCAGGAAACTCGCTGTTGCGCTAGCTCTAAAAGAGTACAGAGAGCTAATATCAAAGTCTGTGGTTCATCAAAATATGTGTTGTGCCGCAGATAGGTAGGATTTGGTTATGAATAATTATGAATAATTGCTTAGGGCAATTATTAATAAGAATAATAATTTTATGTAAAAATAAAGTTTAGGGGCACCATCCTGTTGGATTCCAGGAACATTTATATATATATATATAGCCAAATTGTTCAGTCTCAGATAATTAAACAATAGATGAAGGAATAAGTTCTAACGCTGTGGACATTAATTGTATGCATCACTCCAAGTAATCCCAGACAACTTCTCTTTAAGGGGACTATATTTAGGAAATAGAAAATCCCATCTATTCTAAAGCATGCAAAAATTACTACAGATCTTAAACAATAATAATAGGTGAACATTAAACACAATTAACATGAAATGAAATCAGTGAGACAGCTGAGGTTCGGGTCAGAAAAGGAGGGGGGGCCTCACTCCAGGGAGCCCAAATCACAGATAGCCTAGGAGACAAAGTCATAAATCTCAGCTCTGTGCCAAGATGGAGGAGAGCACATGGAGCCTAAGAAAGAATCATAAAACTAGCTTTGGCTAAAGGAGCACATGGGGGAAGCGTCCATGTGGTAGGCCTCTGCTTTAGCGACAGACAAAAGACAATGGAGTTAAACATTTCAGCTAAGACCAGCTAACGCAGGCCGGACTGAGCCCGACTGCCGATGGAGTTATCAGGGAGGGAGAGAGATAGAGAAAGAGAGAGGGAGAACAAGAGAATGGAAACAAGAAAGGCGTGATCTGCTCAGGATAAAACAGATTGTTTCAAAGACAGCAATTTCACAGCTCAGACTTATACGTGCGACAACGCAAAAATGAGCAAACAGGTACAGCGCTTAAAAACACTTTAACCAACAATGAACGAGATCTAACTCGTTACAACTCTATTTTCTCTGTTTATCTATGCCCAGACACATTATTAGTATAAATGAACCGGTTCAGTCCTACTTTGCCTTGAAGGAGGTCCAGTCCACTAGGAGGAGAGCGAATTGTGTCCGTAGTTGAGCAAGAAAAGGAAGAGTTATAAAAAAAAAAACTGTATAGGATTTTAAGGACCGTGTGGCCCAAAGGCAGGCTGGATGGCCTGTAGGTCGACGTCTAACGAACTGTCTGGGAACAGTTCTGATATAGCTCACACGAGATACACAAACCGTATGAGCACTTCGAAGCGAGTTCTTCCCCAGTCCAGCGGGTCAGAACAAAAGACAATCTTCACCGGTGAGATGTCCTCTGTTCAACAGTAGTTCATCCAAGAACTTCGCTAGAACTCCCAGGGAGGGTCAAGGAGGACCCGTCCCCGTCGCTAGAGCTCCCAGGGAGGGTCAAGGAGGATGTCCTCTGTTCAGCAGTAGTTCATCCAAGAACTTCCAGCTGGAGAACAATTCAAAATGGGCGCATGAGGGCAAATGAGGTCATCGCTGATGTCACCGTGGGTGGTCACGGACCAATAGGAGTGTGTTGGGGGTCAGTCCCAGAGCCCGTTCCAGCTCCAGTCCATGAGCCAGTCTCAGCCTCCACCATTCCTGCAGTCTTCCTGGGCATCACATTGGCTGCTCTCGAGCATCTGACATTTCCCCATGGGTCGTTGGAGTCCCCGGGGCACGTCCTCCTTGACCCTCCCCCGTCGCTAGAACTCCCAGGGAGGATCAAGGAGGACCCGTCCCCGTCGCTAGAGCTCCCAGGGACGGTCAAGGAGGATGTCATCTGTTCAGCAGTAGTTCATCCAAGAACTTCCAGCTGGAGAACAATTCAAAATGGGCGCGACTACTCTTATAGCCCCCTTTGGCCGTGAGGTCATCGCTGATGTCACCGTGGGTGGTCACGGACCAATAGGAGTGTGTTGGGGGTCACTGCTAGGATTGCTGGGAAATGTGGTCTGCTCAGTCCATCTTTGAAATAGCTCCCAGACATATAAAAGTCTGTTCAGTTCATCTTATGAGAAATGCAATCACAACATATGGAAGAAGATGATAGCAGGTAAGTTCATGTTTCCTCTTATTTGATTGTAGACTACTAATGTTTTAATCGCTGTTTAAGCGAAGATTCCTGCAGGTCAGTGGCACGGCAGGCTGGCGGAGCATCAGCAAAGAGAGGCTCCCTCTCTCTGTGGAATCTGTAATTCAGACGAATACAGATCACCTGATCAATTGGCAGACTGTAGAAGTCTTTTGAATCCTGAGTTTTTTCCAGAAACTCGCCTCCCCACCTCGCCAGCGAAGGAAGTTTAAACCTTGTGCCTCTCCTATGTGGTTGCCCACGGACAAAGAGGAAGAAGGGAGCAGCGCACCTTCCTTAAATAGGGGTGATGATGTCCCATGAAGTCCTCCTTTTCCTGTGGAAACTAGTGCAATGTGATTTAGCACTCCTACCGGCTGTCATGCTGCCCTATTCACTCCTCCTCATGGTCCTCACCTGTGTCTCCCAAATCATTCACACCTGATCCTACTCACCTTCTGCCTTTAAAACCTTAAATCACATCTCTCCACTCAGTGCCGGATCATTAGTATTGTTGACAGAATGATCCGGCCTTAAAATGGACCCACCACTCGCTAGAGAGCTCGCCTCCCTCCGCCAGGACATCAGAGCCAACCTGGTGAAGCTCGCGGCCTCTCCTCACCTTCCTGTGCGCATCTCCGGAGCTGAGGAGATCCTCGGAGTGCTCCCTCACTTCCGGAGTGTCTTCTCTGCCCGGGATCTCGACCATCTGGCCGCCCGGGAGCGGGGAGAAGAGCTGCGCTCCCACACGGACCACCAACGTCGGCTGCATCTCTGCACTGCACGGACCGCCGGTTCTCTCCCCCGCCGTCTTTGTTCTTCCTCCAGCTGGCTCTTCGGGGGCTCCTCACATCAGGGAAGAGGAGCTGTTTGAGTTTTTTCATGGGGACAAGACGGCCTACCTCTGCTCCAGGGGAGATCTAGCTCCTCACCACAGAGCCCGACACCGCCGAGGTGGGATCGCTTCTGAGGAGGGCCGTTCCAGTTCCGTGGGCCCGTTCCAGTCCGTGAGCCCGTTCCAGTCCGTGAGCCCATTCCAGCTCCAGTCCCAGAGCCCGTTCCAGCTCCAGTCCATGAGCCAGTCTCAGCCTCCACCATTCCTGCAGTCTTCCTGGGCATCACATTGGCTGCTCTCGAGCATCTGACATTTCCCCATGGGTCGTTGGAGTCCCCGGGGCGCGTCCTCCTTGACCCTCCCCCGTCGCTAGAACTCCCAGGGAGGGTCAAGGAGGACCCGTCCCCGTCGCTAGAGCTCCCAGGGAGGGTCAAGGAGGACCCGTCCCCGTCGCTGGATCCCCGCTCCAGATTATTTTTCTCAGCCGGCGTCCGAGCCTCCAGACTCTTCTCAGTCGCCGTCCGAGCCTCCAGATTCTTTGTCTCAGCCGGCGTCCGAGCCTCCAGACTCTTCGTCTTAGCTGGCGTCCGAGCCTCCAGATTCTTCGTCTCAGCCGGGGTCCGAGCCTCCAGACTCTTCGTCTCAGCCGGGGTCCGAGCCTCCAGACTCTTCGTCTCAGCCGGCGTCCGAACCTCCAGATTCTTCGTCTCAGCCGGCGTCCGAGCCTCCAGATTCTTCGTCTCAGCCGGCGTCCGAGCCTCCAGACTCTCTTCGTCTCGGCCGACCTCTACCAGCCAGGCATCTTCGTCACGGCCGACCAGCCAAGCTCCTCAGCCGCTGCCTAAACCTCAGAAGAGGACCTAAGGGCTGTCCGCCCAATCTCCAGGCCCTCATGGGTAGACCACCAGGCCGTCTGCCCGAGTTCCATCCAGCCAGAGGACGCCATCCGGGCCGTCTTCCCGACCTCCGTCCTGAAAGGGGACGCCATCCGGACCGTCCGCCCGACCTTCGTCCAGCCAGAGGACGCCACCCGGGCCGTCCGCCCGACCTCCAGGTCCTCAGGGGCCGCCCACCTGGTCATCCGCCAGACTTCCAGGGGTGTACCCAGAAAGACTTGGGGCCCTCCTTCCGTGGGCCCCCTCTCTCCACGGCGTCTGGAATTCACCTTTAAAGGGGGGCGGAGGGTCCTGTCACGCTGCCCTATTCACTCCTCCTCATTGTCCTCACCTGTGTCTCCCAAATCATTCACACCTGATCCTACTCACCTCCTGCCTTTAAAACCAGTGCCGGATCATTAGTATTGTTGTCTTCCACTCCATGGTGTGTCGTCTTCCTGCCTCTCCGTTCCTGCCGTCGTCCTCTACACCACCACCATCATCACCTCCTCCTTTAATAAACATCCTGCACCTGCTATCAGCGTCTGCGTTTGGGTCCATAATCCATACACTTCCTGACACCGGCGAGAGGTCTGTGTTTTGGTTCAGTAACCGTGGCTGTGTATCCAACATTGTTTTTGCTTATTCTTTATCTCTATTTGACTGTAACTAGTTAGTTTATCACTTATAATTTTTCCCATTGTTGTTTTGTGTTACAAAAAAGTTTTCAAGAAATAAGGAAAAACAAAACAGCTTGCAGCTGATGTTTCCCAACCTTTTCATTCATTGGCCGATGGCAACATGCGTTTGCAGTTGGATCGGTTCTCAGCTCATTTTTGTAGCATTCTATGCTGTGACTAATGTTATAAATTAATTTCTACAACAGAAAAATCTGAGGAGTCATTCGAGAGCTGAAAGCTGGTTCTTTCCAATGAGCTGAGAAATAAATTCCCATCTATAAACCACTAAGCTTCTACACCTGACAGTAAAAGAGCCAATTTTTTGTTTTCATTACTTTAATTGGATTTTGAAAAAATGTGGGTGATAGGTATTTTTGATTATTTTCAATCCTGAATTCTAAATCTGAAGAACAATTCAGGAAGACTTACAGAAAACCTGCACTATATTGTCAACACCAGAAAGTCTGACCTATTTAAGGCTAAATATAAAAAAAAAATGGATGAATCAAAACGTTTGCAAAATGCAAACGTTAATCTCAGCTCTGATTCACTCCCTTTTAAATCCAATGCTAATTCTAGATACATTTAGCTACCTCTTAGTAATTTCACCTCACACCAACATTACAGGTCATTTCTAGGGAGATGGAAACTGAGCTGTCTTCAATGGCACTGTTTCAAGTCAACCACCAGAGGCTACACTTGTTACACATATCAGCCACTTCTTGTTTTCAAACGGTTAAGAATATTCATTTCTGCTGACCCCATTATGCATGCTCTGCAAACATACGATAGAACTTCTAAAGGAGCTGTTGCCCTCTTGAATGTTTATTCTTTCCACAGGTCTGAAGATCAGAATTAAGATATTGCTTAATGAAACCCATGTGTGGCCAGTTGCATTGCAAGGAATCTAAACATAAATAAATTATCTACCTAAAAATCAGCTTCACTTGGGTCTAAACATGAAGAGCTAAAGCAATTTGTTTGTTTTCCTGTGATGTGTATATTGCGCCCCTGTTTTATGTAAGGCATGTGTACTTTGAAGGATGTTGTAAAATGGATAGAGAACTCCTGTGTCAGGATAGTAAGTTGGTTATCCAGTAACATCATGGTTTCGTTTTTCTTCTCATCCTCCATACTTAATGATGAAACGATCATCTGGTGATAAAAATTCCGTGCTCAATCAGTGCCCCCAAGTGGTCTGAATTGATCAGAAAACAGGTTGCATTGATCTGCTGTAGAAACCACTTGACACATTCAACATGCCAAGGTGATTTAATCTTCACCAGTGTAGAAAGTGTTGGCATGAATTACCCTGAAATTAAGCAATGTTTTATTAGTTATTTTGCCTTTTCATATTTCTTTTGTTTTGGTTTTTTTGACCTCAAGGTCACAAACTGATTACTAGATGTTCTCCCTCTGGATTTTTCTTTGGGAACAGAATTCAGGAGTCAGGTTAAAAGGGACACACCTCTTTCAAAAACTCCCACTTTTGCCTCATTGGTCAACTTAATATTTAACATAAAGTCTTGGGGATCATCTAGGTGTTTTTTGTAAACATTAGACAGCCCTTTTTGTTCTTTATGGCCACCAGTGGTTTTGGCCTTGGAACTCTTTGCTCAGTATCTTTCTTATTGTTGAATCGTGAACCCTGACCTTAACTGAGGCAGAAAGGATTAAAGCATTTTAGATGTGGTTCTGGATCAGTTGTTAATGTGCTCTCGGAGTAATTTTTATAGGCCAACCACTCCTGGTTGTTCTCTCTATTATTGGACAATGGCTCTCTGTGTTTTGCTGGAGTCGCGAAGCCAAAGAAATGGCTTTGTAACCCTTTTTGAATTTATAGATATCAACTGGCCTGTTTCCACTAGACTAATCCCGAGACATTTCTGGGTGGGATGAAGGTAACAGGGAAAATATGCTGGCTTTGTCCTCTCAGCCGTTGTGTCTCCATGCAAAATTTGCCCTTTAAGGAATTTGCTAAGAGGTCAGCATATCACAACTGTTTTGGCAGTGAGTGAAATAAATGATCAATGCCAAAAGGCGCCCACAGCAGCAGAAAATAACAAGAGATCAACAATTGAAGAAGCAGGGATGGTTTCCGCATTTCAGCTTGCTATGTTGTTATAAACTGCTTCACTAGAAACTCTTCCAGTTTTATAAATGCCGGTTGTTTGGTAAAGTCTGCTGATATCATTTCCCACTGAGTTCCAACCAATCAGCATGAGTTAAACACAAGTCCCGCCAAGCGACTCTACTGGACCATTTCCAAGTACATACCCCAAAGCAGGTACTCTGTTAATTCCTGAAATGGCCCGGAAAGTGGCCCTATCGACCCGATCCGGTGAAATGGAGTACAGCGCATACTGTGAAGGTGTGATGAAATTACCCTGAAGTTCCAATAGTGGAAACATGGCTAAAGTCTCATTTGGTCTTGAATTTCTTTCTAGACATAATGTAGGTCACAAACTAATGACTTTTGAGAACGTTAGTTAGTGAGTTTGCATGTTCTTCCTGTGCACGTGTAGGTTCCCTCTGGGTACTCCGGCTTCCTCCCACAGTCCAAATACATGAGTGTTAGGTTAATATGTCTCTCTACATTGACCTTAGGTGTGAGTGTGTGTGTGCATGGTTTGTCCTGTGTGTCTCTATGTTGCCCTGCGATTGACTGGAGACCTGTCCAGGGTCTCGCCCGATTGATGCTGGAGAAAGGCATCAGCAACCTTGTGACCCTGAAAAGGATAAGCAGTATAGACAATGAATGGATGGATAAATAGCCTACTCTTAATGTTATCAGACATGCTTTATTCATGTAATTTATTGATTCTACAGATCTGGTTGTATTCAGGCTTTGGGGTGACTTGCCAAATTGAAAATAAAAAAAATCCTTATAATTAATTCATGATTCAACATGAAAAAGATTGCTTTTCTACATGGGTCAGGGTTAGTTTGAATAATTTTTTGTCACTTAAAGGATGAACTCTTCTTCTTCCAAGCACTATGCTGTATGTATAGTGCATCAAAGTTGCAATCATGCCGGGCAATTTCTGAACATGCCCAAAAAAATCCATGGCAGACTGACTTTGCTGGAGATCAAATTGCATATGCTACAGTATCAGTAACCCAGAAAGGCAATGCCAGGGCATGATGTACAAGCTGCATATCGTTGCATGTCATGATATGGACATATGGCAGATAAGATACGCAATAGTGTGACTGGGGTATAGAACTCTTAAACAAGCTGAAATACATCTGAGGACTACAGCTTTGACCTGAAAACTGTGATGTCCTGTGGACAGTTTGGGAGTTAGCTGCTCTGTCTTTGCCCAGTTGCCATTCACCCCCTTGCTGTGAGAAGAGAACTGGTGCATGTTTGAAGTGTACTCCAGGAAAGTTATCCACTTATTTATAGACGTTTAATTAGACTGACTCTCTTGGGCTTTGACTGGGCACCCCCCACCCCCTCTTTTTGTGTCTCTTTTTTATCAGCCCCCCATTCCTCCTTCCGCCACCCTGTATCAGTACTCTATCCCTCACTGCCCCCCTTCATCACCACACCCTGTACTTGGGTTATGATCCAGTTAGTTCATGGGTAGCATACTGTTGCCCTATATTACCAGTAGAGCTCCAACACAGGGGTTTTATTTGAGCTCAGAGGTCCTGGAGGAAGAAACACCAGCTGAATGGTGAGTTTGCTCTCTGCATGATGCATCGCTTTAACAACACTATTCTATACAAGTCCTGTCTTTGTTTTACACTCTGTGAATTTACAAACTCCCTTCAGAGCACAGTAGTTGTCTTGGTGTGAAATAAGGGGACTGATTACAGCTTATTGAATTTCTCATCCTGGACTTTGTATGCACCGTGTGTTGAGTTTCTTAGTGTCTATCGTGGTGGAGTTACTCAACAGGTCCGGGTTGTTTTGGAAGGAGAGGGATTGCGTAATCCAGCACTGGAGCAGTGCTGTGCTACTGTGTCTCACACAGGCAGGAGTGGTGTTATGAAACTATTTATTAGGCACTGAATTTGGTGAATGCATCTGAATCTATATATGATCAAAGTAGCTGTTCTACACCATAGATCTTATAAGATGCAGACGAGGGTCATGTTTTACACAGACTATTCCTAAAACTGAGGTTGCAACCAGGATATTTTACATTAAACCACAGTGTGAAGCCATTTTCTGCAGCCTGATAGAACAAATTACAGGGTTTCTCAATAACAACTATTAAGGTGTGGTGTGTACTGAAGATTCAAAACCTGATGAAAAGCTTTTGTTTGCAGTTCCCATAGAAAGCCCAGAGTCCTGCAAATACGTCATGTTTTTAAATCATTGTTTTCATATGTGTGGTCCTCACATACATTTGACAGCAAAAAGAATCAGTCTTCAGTCAAACCAAAAGGAAAAATCTCATAATGCATCTACCAACATCTACCAACTAAATTTAACACAAGCATCAACCTCCACTGTAATATCAGTGGAATGCACATTCTATAAATATTGCTTTATAAATGCTTCCAATTGGTAAATTTCGTTTTTAATCCCATATTTTAGGACTTCCTCCTTTAACCTCCACAGTTTTGCCTAAATGAGAAATATCATGTCCCAGAGTAATGCAGAAAAATAGTTCATAAATATGTTTTTTCAAGCCTGGGATATTGTAAGACCAAATGATTCAGTTCCTGGTTGTAGTCCCTGTCTCTTTAGCCTAGCCTTAAAACTTTCCTTTTTGATGAAGCTCGTAGTTAGAGCGTCTTAGGTTATCCTCAACTATCTCTGTAGTTATGCTGCCATAGGCTTAGGCTGCTAAAGGAATTACTGACCACTTCCCTCACTTGACTGCTTTCTCCTACTTCTCTCCAGTCATGCATTACCTTGATTTATTGCTAGCATTGACTTTATTGCCTCTCTCTTTTTTCTCTTCACACAAGTAACATCTTGCCTGCCGTTTATGCTTAGTTGGGACACCTTCTTGAAAGGGCCAATCAACTGTTTCTGCCAATAACCTCATGTTCTCTCTCTAGAGATGAGACAATTGACTGTTCCCTTCTGTGTTAAACCCCTTAGCCATCAATTGAGCTATTGCTTCCAATAACTAGGTGTACTTATACTTGTTTTTAAACATTTTAAAAAATTTAGCAGTGTATTAATATTTCAGGTTCAAGAAGTATATTTGTCACATCCTCACTTAAACATATAGAATCTAGTGAAATGTGACCCTGAATCATGCTAAGACTGACCAACATTTATTACAAAAAAGAAATAGAGCCTAAAATTTACACTAATGTGTAGAAAATTTAATTGCATTTAATTGAAGGACTTTGAAAGTCATGACTCATTAAAAAGTGATTTGCTAAATTAATCTACCACAAAGTCCTCTAATATTTTCAAAAAACCTTTTCGTACATATAGAAATAGATTGATGTTTCTCTGGTCCTCAGCACACACTCTTTATTATACTGCTGTTGCTTAGGCTAATTGACTGTGGCACACGAGGTAGTGGCTGGTCCTGTTACTGGAGGGTTACTGGTTTGAATCCCCGTTCTGTCCGTCTCAGTCGTTGTGTCCTTGGGCAAGACACTTCATCCAGCTTGCCTACTGGTGGCGCCAGTGTTCGGTAGCCCATTTAGAAAATCTATTTATTCAATTCATTTTATAATATTCACAAAAAAAAAAACAATTCATAGAACAGTCAAGTGGATAAATTTATGTTCTCTTATCATTAAGATCAATTTTACCACTAATGTACCTTTTTAACTTGTCAGGATGACAATGCCTCCTTGCCTTCCATAAACAGACGTTACTGCCTGAGATCTGTTCAAAAAATATCCGGAGCTTCAGCCCCGGGAGCCCAGGTGAATCGACACCTGCTGTATGCTTGAAACACTTTGAGCGTGAGAGTATTGAAAGGGGAGCTCGCCTGAGGCCCAATCCTAGAGCACAGGATGCAGAGATTTAGTCCAGCGTATGTTTCTGAGTGTTTGCTCGAGGAACCGACAATTCCACCAGATGGTGAGCTGCATACCTCAGTGTCAGAATTTCCCGACTCACTGCTCGCTGACAGATTCCTGAGGTAACAGAGACTCCAGAGTGGGAAGCTCAGACGCCTGTGCAGACTTACATTAAATAAATGAAACAGAAACAAAATGTAAAATCCTTTTCCCATTGTAAGCATATTATGTCAAAGTAACGTTATAGGTTACAGTATTGATGGACACACTAAAATCCATCTAGTATGTCATGAAAGTACAAAGGTCAAGGCTCAGAAAATGTAAAACTTTCTGGCAAGACAAGGTACTGTACCTAATACTGAAACCATTTGTTTTATTTTACAAAAAGACAACCCCCGCCCCCCTTTCTGAAATTAGAGTTGACAAAAGTTTGACTATTTACTGTAGGTCATGGGATAACCAACATTTTTTCTATTTTCTATATACCACAATATTTTTTTGTAATAATTGCCAAACATTAAGATTACTATAGCTTTAAACAACTTGGGAAAGCCCTGACGGTGTTAATGAAACCCTGGCTTTGTAGGCTTCTGACAAATAAATAGTTAATTAACAACATCTAAGTAACACACTCCTTCCTTATGTGACATCATGAGGAAATCAGCCAAGATATCACAAAGAGAACTATAGATCTCTGAGTCTCATCCCAGTGTACGATTTCCAGATGCCTGAAGATACATTCATATGTTCAAACAACGATATTCAAGTACAAACAGCACAGGAAGGTCAAGCTACCGTACTGTGCAGGAAGGAAATAGATTATCTGTGCCATACACTGTAAAAAAAAAAAAAATCGTAAAAAAAACGGTAAATTACTGTCAGCTACGGCTGCCAAACAAATACTTTAAAATTAAGGTAAAATACTGTAATTCAAGTAACGCGCAAAATCAAATTAATTAACAGTAAATTCCTGTAAAGTTTTTAGAGTGAAATACTGTTATTTGACAGTTTTACCCTGTGTTATCATGGTCAAACACCGTAAATGTAAGAAGAATGTCAAAATAAATACATGAAAATAGCATTAATTTACTGATTGTTTACTGTAAAATTACTGTCAAACACCTTACATATACATATACAGTAAACTGTTGAGAAACCTGGTAGCCTACAAAATTGACAAGATATCAAATTGCAACTGGACATCAAAGACCTTTTAAAAAAATTTAAAGTTCTGAAACATACATTTGCTGAGATATCTCAAGAAGATAAAATTAATAGAGAGAATATAGTTGTTGTTTTTTTTTTTTTAGTACTTTGTAAAAATAAGTAGGGCATATTTAGCATGCATCAAATGTTTCTCGCCAACCGCCATTAAACAGAAGTTTAATGCTTATATTATTTTCAGTGGGTTTTTTTTGTCATAAGCTTTAAATATCCTACGTTTTTGAACTCACCATACATTTCGAAAGTTCCTTGAATGCACCACAGGTGTGAGATCCAGCGTAATACAGACGAGCTTCTGCCTTAATTCCAGTTGAACGATCGGTTTTATGTACATGCAGATTTATTTTTTACATTTGAATTTACATTAAGTACAAAACAACTTTGTTTGTGAGTGGGTAAAATGAACCGAAAAAGGTTTATGATTGGTCAGTCGACATACTCTGATCATGCTGTGTACACATGCGCAGCTCATTGCCTTTCTGAGCGTTGGGAAGGAGCAAGCTGGGTCTCTAAATTGCAGGAAATATCTGCGACAAAGTTTCACAGAAAGTAGCTAAGGGTGGTTAGAAATGTCGCTAGATTTTTGGAAAAAAAAAAAGTCGTTAAGGGGGTCTGAAAAGTCGTTAGAAATAGCGACAAAGTCGCTAAGTTGGCAACACTGGGATCAACATCCTTTCGCAGAAGGAGCGCGAACTGACGTATTTTCAAAATTACCGCGCGACTGTGGCAAGCCATTTTAACATTTAATAGGTAGACTGGCTATGCATTCAAGATATCTACAAATCAATTCTTCCTAGTAAGAATTAACATTCAAGATATCCACAAATCAATTTATCCTAGTACAAATGAACATTTCGCCTATCTAAAATGTAATTCTTCCTACGACAAATGACGTCACTTTTCCCATTCATGTGTATGGGGTTTAGAGCTGCTCCTATCCACAAATACATTCTTCCTATCTAGAATTAACATTGTGGATAGGAGGAATTAAATTCTTACTAGGAGAAATTCTAATTTCAGATAGCAAGATTTCAATTGTTACTAGTACAAACTGCGCTGTGACGCTTTCGGACTTTTCAGCCAGCTGTAGTACTTCCGGAGCAAAGTAACGTTAGCATTAGCTTTTGCGTTTTTTACTCGATCGCTGCAGGACCTCCCGCGGGTAACTGAACAATGTACACCGGATTACCCAGACCACATCTAAGACGCCAGCATCATAAAAAGACAAAAGTTTTATTTTATCTGTCCAGCTACATAAAGAAACTACGAAGGTAAGTTAAGCTTCTGCTTTGAGCTGCTGAATGTTGATACATGCTAGCGCTTTAATAAGCAAAGTTAGCTCTGTGAGGAAGCAACGTTAACAGTGATAGGTTCACATTACGAGTCTTTTGTGTTTCTGAAATAAAATAGCCTAACTTCTGTGTTAATCTCAGTTTTAAACAGGAGAGTCAGGAGAGGTCACGGTTCGGTCCGAGTGCTTCAGGTCCATGAGGAAAAGCCAGAAGTCATCCTGCAGGTTCAGTTCAAAAAGTAGGTTCCTGCTTTCCAAAATTACATTTCTGCGAGTCATATCATTGCTGTGAATTTGATACAGATAAACGCCATCATTACACTATATGTATCATATGGTACCAGAGAAAAAATGTGAAATAACATGGTCAGTGCCAGAAAGAATATAAAAGTAATGGCTCTCGCAGAAGCACGACTTTGTGAAATGAGTAAAGTTAATCATGATCTATTATACATGGTCATCTATAAATACTATGTCAAAATCTCACTTTACACATTTCAGTTCACTAACAGATTTTCACTAACAAAAGTTCCCAACTTTAGTGTGTTAAAGGTTGTCGCTCTTAAGATGCTGTTGTAATCTAATAAATATATGGTGTTGTAACAGATTGTGCTGAGGGATCCAAAGCTGGTGGTGCTACTGTGATGCCCGTGTGGAAGGTACAGCCTTGTGCTGTCATGTGGCAGCTCTACTCTACCAGACGGGACATTACTCCCAGCTGAGGCCTTCGTCAGTTCCCCCAGTGATCAGCTGCAAAGAAACTGAACAAAAATGGCATAAACCAAAGACCATGGTAGCAAGCCTTTTATTACCCTTTCATTTTATTTACGTTTATTTCTTGAATGATTCTTAAACATGTTTTTATTTGGATACAGGGTATTAAACCGGGTCCGGTTAATGATATGGTCATCATATCAGCCAGACCCAGGGAGTGGATATTGATGAAAGGAATCAGGTATGTTGTTGTGTACGAAGCTCCCATGATCACAACAATGTCTCCGGGGATTTACCTCTGGTTGATTCCATGTTCGGTCCGGTGGAGGAGGGAAGTGTGCTGTCCTACCAGTATCGATGGTCCCCAGAACCCGTCCACACACAGATGCCCTGATCGACATTCATTCGGATAATTCCCCGTGATATGGAAGTCATGCAAACTATTAAAAAAAGTAACTATTTGTTTTTTTGCTTCTTCTTCAATGCCTTCTTGGCGAATTAATGACTTGACTACAGTACAACATAATTAAAGCTACTGTGTAGGAAATCAAATTTAAAAGTTGTTAATGAAATGCCGCTGTATTGTCCTGTTGTTTGTGATGTAATGTTTGTTAAATGAGTAATAAATGACTTGGATTAAAGCTTTTTGATGTTTTAAATGCTTAATTTTAAAAGATAAGAGACATGACTAAAAATGAGGGACCAAACAAAAGCAGATTACAACTTTTACTGACCACAGAAGTATTTAAACAAGGTAAGTGAGCAAAGACCTTTAAAAAAATATATATACAAAAACTCTACTGGACCAATGCGCAAAGTAATTTAAACAGGAAAAACTTGTCAAAGGTTTGCAGGGTATGAGCTGTAGAATGCGATTCCATGAGAGCTCATCTTTCTTCTTGTTGAACACTGACCATGGATGGTAAAGAGTCCTGAAGCAAGCCCCAAAAACACATCATTAGGTCATATGAAGGAAACCTAAAAAATGGAAAATAGATTAAATAACACGAATAATTGTTCATAATTAACTAGACAACACAATACACACAACTTCAAATAAATGTATGTGCAAAAAATAAAACATTAAGGAGTTTTGGTACTAAAAGAGGACAAACTTTCTTATGTAACTCACATGTGTACCATTCAAATAGCATTTCTGATCATGCATTTTAATCGGAATTATGTTACATGCAGTATTTGCTTCCGTACTTGCTACTATTACACCCCAATAGTTATTTTAATTGAATACAAATACTTTTCTGTCTCTCCCGCTCTCACACACACGCCTGTGCACACGTTAACATAAGTGTCTAGATCTACCTTGTGAAGATAAAAACAGGAGCAGCTCCCTTTTGAACAGCCGTCGATCTGTTTCTGATGATGGTTCACGGATATCAGAGCCGACTGCACCCGGGTGTGAGGCGTTACAGTGACAATCCACCTCACCGTTAGGAAAAGTAAAAAAAAAAAAAGTACACTATTGTACTTTTAGGATGCCTGGCTCTGTGGCACACAGCTGTGTTCGGCAGTTGTACCAGAAACTGGTATTTAAACTTCGACTGTTTCATCACACCTAGTGTAGCAGCTACCTAAACATGGCATGTAACACGTAGCATAGGCTAACGGAAGTATCCGCTCTGGCTGACAGTTCAGCGGAAGTACGTAGCTGTTGATGTTTAGGTAGCGTCATTTACATACGTCAGTAGTAAAAAAAAAAAGAAAAAAAAAGAAAATTATTGACCTCAACAAATAAGATACAGATAGCAACAACTTAATTGTTCCTAGGAAGATTGCAGTTCTTCCTATCTAAAATAACATTCTTACTAGTTAAAATGTATTTTTGGATATCCGAAATTAAATTACAGATAGGTAGAATAGTATTTGAATTTTTCCTATCTAAATTAAGAGTTTGTACTAGTAACAATTGAATTCTTGCTATCTGAAATTAGAATTTCTCCTAGTAAGAATTTAATTCCTCCTATCCACAATGTTAATTCTAGATAGAAAGAATGTATTTGTGGATAGGAGCAGCTCTAAACCCCATACACATGAATGGGAAAAGTGACATCATTTGTCCTAGGAATACATATCCAGTTTACCTATTAAATGTAAAAACCGCTACCTTAAAGATCTCATGACACCAAGCTGATTTAATGTAAATGTATTATGACATAATGCATCTTGTCAAAGTATGTGGTTGTGTAAATTTATGAGCCGAACAGACTTGATTTTACACGATAATTAGGGTTTTATTTAGGCTTCAAACCTACGTCTCCGTGTGACGTCAGCGACAGAACCGCTCAGGCTGGACAGTCCGAAAACTACCGCTGTCAGGCCTGATGGAGGCGCTCATATTTGAAGGCTCGGAAGATTCTTCCTCCAGTTTTAGCCTTGAGATTGTTTTAGAGGTGGATAATGCAGCAGGTTCTGGTGCTTCAAGAGGCATGGATAGATACCAGCCGTACACAACGACTGAGATGGATAGAAGAAAGCGGGTCAGAGAAGCTAGCGGGAGAAGTGACGTCAGGGAAACACAGGTTGGTAAGGATTAGAAATAACTTCATAGTGGCTTCTTTAAAAAAAAAAAATAATAATTTACAAAATGATGTAAATGAGCATAATAATATTAACTGTAGTGATTTTAGTAGTGACCTGAAAAATAAACATTAGCCTACATAATGTAAATATGGGAAATCAGTTTTAAAACTAAAAATAATAAACTAATCCAGACGTACTTATTTATAAGGTCTGAGAATGATATCGGAAAAATAAAATCATATTGTAGGCAAGCATTCAAGGCAAACAACAAAGTAAGTAGCCTAAGACTTACTTCATTACAATTCTTCTTTATTTAATTATTAGTTTCAGGTGAAACACGTTTGTTATTTAATTTCTTTGTCAGACTCACTAAATAGAGTTTGAATTATTCATAATTATAGCAAAACTGCTTTGAATATGTACCTGTCTCTTCTGGACAAGGGCCTCAGTTTGTTTTTAAAACTGCTGGGGATAATTATTGATTATTCATATATAATTATTCAGCAGTTGGCTATATAAGCTGTATGCGCAGTAATAAAACGTGTTCCCTTTACAACCATTGCCATTCTGTGCGGGGAAACTTTAACAGTTCAGAGTCCTGCAATGGGGCGGGTACCCGCGGATGGAATATTCCAAAGCAATAAAAGAGAAATTATTAATTCTACTATAATTTACATTTAATCAGGGATCCCGTTATTTTCTATCTTTGACAGTTTTTTTAAATTTTGAAAAAAATCTGAAACATATTCAATATTATTTAATTCTTCATTCATTTTAGTTAATATTCAGCCCGAACAATCTGAACAAAGAATCTCCATCGTGCCATCACACGTGGAGCAGATGAAAACATGTACTAAATATGAACATTTTACCTGCAGTCTCACAACTTTCTCATGGTCTATGGACGTGAATTACGCACCTGCTTGTGCATAAGGGAGGCTGAATCCGCTCTGCTCGCACACTGCAGACTGGAATAACAAGCGCCACTTCTTTCTCAACTTTCTTATTGCCTGAGCAGGATGAAATAGCGTTGCATTGAGTACGGTGTCCAGGTCTGAGATGATGCTCAGATGCTCTCATTAGAATCTTTTTTTGATTAATTCAGTTTCCTAAACTCTGTGCGTAAAGTTGAAAATAACTGTGCGTCTGCATCAAGTGGTCAGTGGCGTAAATGGTAAACTTTCACAATGAAGGACGTCTGTTAGTTTGGGTCCACATGTGTTTCTGATTACTGTACTGACTGATGAATAGAGGTTGCGTCATAATAAACTGACTGCAAAAGCTCATCACACAAACACCTCAGATGGTATTCCTATTCCTTTTTGTGAATGCACTATCTACCCGATGGAGTAGTGGAGTGGTTGAGCCGCCCGTCAGAAAGTGAACTTTTGTGTGATGTCCTGCTTCATTTTCTCACTCGATTTTCCTGCCACACAGTAAGGAGCCCTGCTAACAACGGCCTTTACATTTTTCCATTAGGCTACAGTTAAAAAAAAACGATCAAAGACAGAAAATAACACAATCCCCAAAGGATTGTAAATTAGCCTATATTACAATGAATCATGTTCCTTTTAATTCTTTGAAACATATACATCTGAAATTAATTTAATGCAGAGATCTCTGTCCAGAAACAAAATATTGTCCACAGTCCCTGACTTTATCTGCGCTCTCCGTTCCTAAATAACAAATTCAGTCGCAGAAAAATCTATCTGCAGCGCAGGATAGCGGGAACATTCCGCTGTCAGCTCAAAGCTGGGGGATATTCTGGCATGTTCTCTCCACAAACACAATATATCAACACCATTCTCTTTGGGAGTCGTAAACAAACAAAAGTATTAAATGAATATTTAAAACCTGCAGTAAAGAAACTTCAGCCAGAGCCATGGAATTTAGTTGATGTATTTTTCCATATTGAAACAGGTACCATGGCACTGCGGGACTCTGCTCTGAGCGTGTTTGCATCCGAACTAAAACCTTGATGTCCCACTGCAAATGATGCTGCAGCATCTGCGCAGAAAGAAATCATGACTGTATGAGAAAGTGCAATGGAGTAATTTAAATAATAATCTGTTCAGATACTGATTATGTGGAAATTGTGCTGGGAGCACAAGTGGATGTTAGATCTGCGCTGGTAGGAAATTCCGCATCAGGTTTAGAAAAGTGGTCGGGACATGTCCCCGGTGTCCCCGGCTACAATGAGCCTATATGCTTCTGGAAACACGAGATCTAACTGGGCAGTCAGTGGAAGTCGAGCTTGTAGGAGTAGCGATGCTGACGCTGTCGCTGTCAGTGTCGCATCGCAGTCCACAAGCACCACCACAGGTACCGCCGCCACACGCTGTCACACTCCTGTGGAACACTGCAGGTACAGCTACCGGCAGCAACACACACTAAACAACCCAGGGATTCCTTTATCATAGTAATCAAAACAATTCTGCTCAAAATGTTCCGAACAGAGAAGAGAGGAGGAGGAGGAGGGAGCCCTCTACTCACGGGTGCTTCTAACCTGTTTCACCCACTTAGACAGTAACTCTGGGTCTTTGGGAAACTTAAATAAACCGACACCGTCCTTGTGTGTATTTGAGCAAAATCCCCCAACACAACACGAAGGCATTGCATCACTTTTCTTCGTCAAAAATAGAAAATAGCGGTCCCAGTCACAGCTGAAAAGCTGCTGTCAAATGTGTCAACAAACAGAATGCGTTCTCTCGCCAACGTCACTTCCGGCTTGTTCAGTGCGCAGTGATACAGTAGTAAAATGCTAGTCACCACAGTGGTTTTTTTTGCTCTCAGTAGGATTATACAAGGCGTGTTTGTGACTTTGACATAGTCCATTGGGTTCAGATTTCTTTAATTTATGTTATGTTTAAAATTTCAACTTCGTGTCATGAGGTCTTTAACTTTTTAAGAATTTAGAGATATCTCAAACTTAATTTTTACTAGTACAATTGTAATTATGAATATCCTATAATATATTTTCTCCGAGTAAAAATACAGTTGTTAATATCTTTAATTTCAATTTTGACTAGGAAGAATGTATTTCCACTAGTATAAATTATATTATTGCTATCTAAAAAAGGAATTATAGATAGGAGTGGTCATTGATTAAATGTTAAAACGGCTTGCCATACAGGCCCAGCTATCATTGTTTGTGTAGTAAATTGATGTGAAAACAAGCCGAAGACATACAGCAACACGATGTTTCACAGAATTGTGTTTGTTTACGGAAGCAGGTGGCTTTAGGGACCGCTGCGTCATATCCTTGCGCCTTGCAGCAGCGGCTTACAGCGGTGCTTTGTCGTAATGTAGTCCCAAGTCTAAATCGGCTCTTATAATTTATTGGTGCTACTTCTTACTTTTCATTTGCAGTCGATATCATTGAGTTCACCAGTAAAAATTACAATCATCATTTATTAATTTTAATCACTTGTACACAAAATGCTCATTCCATTCACTTACATTGCTTTATACTAAGCTAAAACAAACGGACTTCTGCCAGATCAGGAGAATTACGGGCCTGGTTATAAAATGCTTTTTTCTCACTTATCTAACTCTGGGGAATATGGCAAATAAAACATTTTGGCTTCGGGGTGGAATATCCCTTTAACTAGCTACTCTTTCAAATACAGTGTTTGATATATAAATATGAAGTTGTGGTGGAAAAGCTTCTTTATTTAAATTATAGTCATTATTATAATTGTATATACGTACATGTAATGTTTTATATTACAGATTTTAAATGTTGAAAATACACATTTGTATAAGATAACTTCCCCCTAAAGAGTAAAATGTAACATTGTTGTATAGAAACCTTTAAGCATTATTGAAATACCACAGTTGAAATGTATAAGTGCACAAAATATGAAATTATTCAGATGTAGCCTATCTTAAATTAAAGTAAAATATTTAGTATAGACAAGAAGCTTTATTTAATGTGTAGCACACTTAATTAGGCTACAGTCAATCATAAATATGAAACTTTGAAATTATGCAGAAAAGTGAAATGTTTAATATGCACAAAAACCCTTACATAATGTATAACATTATTTAATTAATTTTGCATCCGTTTTATGTAAAATAAAAAAACAGCCTCAAACTTCAAATAAAAAAACTGAAAATGATTGTCAAAAAAACGAGGAATAACAAATAACAGTTTTTCCTTTGTATTGGATTAATCCGTAAAATAACATGCTGTTTGTTAATTTACTTATACTTATAGTTATTTTACAGTAAATGTTTGTCAAAAAACAAAAATTATTTGTTTCTTGTATTGTTTGGATAAACCCTTAAAATAAAATGCTGTTTGTAAATTTGCATAAAAAGTTCAGTAATTTTACAGTTTTAAACACTAATTTGAAAAAACAGAAAAATACCATAAAAAATACCGTTATTTACGGTAAAAATAAAAAAATTTTTATAGTGTAGAGGAGTGTGTTTTGGTGTAAGATGTGTGCATCAACCTCAAAACAAAAGGAAAAGACCTTGTGAAGCTGGTAAGTCGGTGTCAATAATCCACAGTAACATGAGTCCTACACTGACAATGAAAACCAGTTGGTAAGGAAGATGGCAGGTCATAGCGTGCAAATACACTAAGGGACAAACAGCTTGATTCTAAGAGATGTGTTTAAGCTACTGGGTCATAATGATGATTGATACATTTGGAGGAAAATGGGGGAGACTTGCAAGCCTGAGAACACCATCCCAGCTATGAAGTACGGGGGTGAAAACATCATGTTGAGAGTGTGTTTTGTTGAAGAAGGGTCTCGTGCACTTCACCAGACAGATGGCATCATGAGTAAAGAACATTACTTGGAAATACTGGGCTTAGTCTCAAATGGTCTGCCTGGAAGTTCAAGGTTATGGGGTGCCGTATGCAGTTACACAGTCAAAAATTAACAGCAATAAATTGGGTTATTTAGAGTGTCATAAAATAAAAACTTCGGGGCTCATTTTTCATCGTCATATTTGCATCCATATTATATATTCATTATAAATGTCACAAGATAGCAAGCTAAATATTTAGTTTACAAATGAAATATTTAGCTTCCTAACTAAAAATTTAGTACAGAGCTAAATATTTAGTTAGCTTAATTCTAGCTAAATATTAAGTTAAGAAGCTAAATATTTAGTTGGCAAAACAAACATTTATCTTCTTAACTAAATGTTTAGTTTGTGATCTAAATATTTAGTGTTTTAACTAAATACTTAGTTTGTGAACTAAGTATTTATAAATTTATAAAAGAATCAATAACATGCTAAAAATATGACTTAGAAAAATGAACTGCCATTTTCTTTGCTTTTTTATGACAGGCTAAATAACTCAAATTGGTGTTAATTCTTGACTGTGTAACTTTGCAAACAGCACCTCATACAAGGTTGGGTGCAAGTGGGTCTTCCAAATGAACAGTGACCCAAAGCATTATAGTTAAAAAGCGGTTTAAGGACAACAAAGCAAATGCTTTGGAGTGCTCCCCACAAAGCCTTGATCTCAGTTCCATAGAACATTTGTGGACAAAGCTGAAAAGGCATGTGTGAGCAAGGTGGCCTACAAACCTGACTCAGTCCCACCAGTTCTGTCAGGAGGAATGGGACAGAACTCCATCAGACTATTTTGACAAGCTTCTGGAAGGAAAACCTAAATGTTTGACTCCAAGTCAGCATAAAGGCAATTCTACAAAAAGAAAGGTATGCAAACTTCTGACTTTAAAGATGTGGGATGGTCTCTGGCTGTTCTTCTAGTTTTCTGAGAGAATACTACAATTCCTGTCCCATTGGGGAAACCATGTAAAGTCTATTGCAAGATAGCGAACGCACGGGAAAAAAAACGAGGAGACTTTCATGTGCTCTCAGTGTTAGGACCACATGCCACTCAAAGCAGTCATTAAATCATGCACGGGCCTGATCGAGTTACCAGTAAAATGTAGGATGTACCAGCAGAAAAACTGTGGCCGCTTGGCCGGAGAACAGGCAGAGGTTTTCGAGGATTTGGGGCTGATGCGTAGTTGCGTGTGAGTGTGTTTGTTTAGGACTCATGTCAGATTGCCGAGCAACCTGTGCGATGCTAAACCCCGTCTCTTGCCTCAGCAGCACTCCCTGTCAGTGAAAGGAGAATGATGGCAGAGTGTGGGGTCGAAAGTGAACAACCTCAGAGGCGTCTTGGTGACAAGAAGCAAAAAAATGGAGAACTCACAGGTAACAGTAATTTACAACTGGGCAACAGGTAACACAAATGTTAAACCCATGAAGACTGAATGTATTACAGATGTTTGAACCTGAGTGCAAGGAACATTACAGGACACAGTACCCTGCAAAAGTATTCACATCCCATCAAATTAGACAGTTTCTCATGTTATGTCCTATTGGAATTTGATGTGGGAGACCAACATAATGTAGTACAGAAACCCAAATCTGAAAAGTGTGACATGCATTTGGATTCAGCCTCCTTTACCCTGATACTTCAAAATAAAGTCCAGTGCAACCAGTAGCCATCAAAAGCACAGCGGGGCAAAAACGTACTTGGAAGCCACCGATTGTGCAAGTTGTCCCACTTAAAAAGCTGAGAGAGGTCTGTAATTTTCATCAGAGGTACACTTTAACTGTGAGAGACAGAATGTAAAAAAAAAGAATCACATTGTATGATTTTTAAATAATTTATTTGTATAATGGTGCCGAAAATAAGTATTTGATCAGTAAAAAAAGTTCACCTCAGTACTTTGTAATGTAGCCTTGGGTGGCAATGAGAGAGATCAAATATTTCCTGTAGGTCTTCACCAGGTTTGCACACACTGTAGCTGCTATTTTGGCCCATTCTGCCATGCAGATCTTCTCTAGAGCTGTGATGGTTTGGGGCTGTCGCTGGGCAACATGAACTTTCAACTCCCTCCACAAATTCTCTATTGGACTGAGTTTTGGAGACTGGATAGACCACCCAGAACCTTGAAAAGCTTTTTGCATAGCCACTCCTTTGTTGCCCAGGCGGTGTGTTTGGGATTATTGTCATGCTGGAAGACCCAGCCCTGTTTCATCTTCAATGCTCTCAATGATGGAAGGAGGTTTTTGCCAAAATCTCACAATAAATGGCCCCATTCATCCTTTACTTGATATGGATCAATCGTCCAGTCCCCTTTGCATAAAAGCAGCCCCAAAACATAATGTTTCTACCCCCTGCTTCACAGTGGGGATTCGAACCTAGCGAAGAGTGGCGTTTATACTAATAAGTTCTATTTTGTTCTCATCTGACCACATGACATCCTCCCAATCCTCCTCTGCATCATCTAGATGGTCCCTGGTAAACTTTAGATGGACCTGGGAATTTGCTGGTTTAAGAAGGGGGTCCTTCAAGTGCAACAGATAGTCTGTTACTAATAGTAACCTTTGTTACTGTGGTCCCAGCTCTCTAGTTCTGGGTTGTTTCCCCACCGTTCTCAAGTTCACATGTACTCCACAGGGTGAGATTTTCCATGGACCCCATGGAGATTGTCAGTGATCTTGTATTTATTCAATTTTCTAATAATTGCAGTTGATCTCTTCTCACCAAGCGGTTTGCCTATTGTAGATTGGTTCATCTCAGTCTTGTACATGTGTACCGTTTTGTCCCGGGTGTCATGGGACAGCTTTCTGGTCTTGGCCATGGTAGAAGTTGGAGTCTGAGTGTTTGAATGTGTGGACAGGTGTCTTTTATACAGATAAAACGTTCAAACAGGTGCCAGCAATACAGGTAACAAGTGGAGGATAGAAGAGCTTCTTAAAGAAGAAGTAAGAAGTATGTGAGGGCCAGAATTCTTGCTTGTTTGTAGGTACTAAATACTTATTTCCTGCACCATTATACAAATAAATTCTTTAAAATTCCTTCGATGTGATTTCCTGAATTTTTTTTTACATTCTGTCTCTCACAGTTTACCTATGATGAAAATTACAGACCTCTCTCTCGTCTTTTTAAGTGGGACAACTTGCACGAACAGTGGCTGCCAAATACTTTTTTGCCCCACCTTAGAGTCCACAGCTGTTCTGTGGAGGCCTCAGAGGTTTGTCAGAGAACATTAGGGAACCAACAGCACCATGAAGACCAACAAATAAAGCAGCATTGGGTTATGAAACAGTATCCTAAGCTTTCTAAAAATTGTGACACAACTGCAAACGCACCAAGACTAGGCTGTCCACCTAAACTGACAGGCCAGGCAGGGAAAGCATTAATAAGAGAAGCAGTTAAAGAGCTCGTGTTAAGTCTGGAGGAGCTGCAAAGATCCACAGCTCCGGTGGGAGAATCTATTGGCACTGCAGCATACTCCAAAAAAAACGTGTGGAAAGTTTGCAATAAGCAATCTATTGTTGAAAGAAATTCACAAATAAATAAATAAAATCCTGTTTGCAGTTTGCCATACTCCCTGTAACCCCTGCTTTCCACCGGACGCGTAAGCGGTGCCTAACGTCTGCAAAGCATAATATGCAGCTGATAGCCGCCATTAAAGTCATTGGGACCATTTCCACCGAGCACGAAGGAGCGCAAATCGGTCACATCTCAGAAGCGTTGTGTCACGTCTCTCTCCTTAATTTACGCAGCAGGTCTATTCTCTATTCTCTATGCTCTGCGCTTCTAAAACGCAGATCGGGCCAGACAGGAAATCGAGCACAGAAGCAGTGAAAATAATTCAGACATTTTCTAAATAAAAGACGTGCAGATTTCCGTCTGTTTAACTACAAAAAAAACAAAACAAAACAAAACAAGACTACCTGTGACTCCAGGACTCACCTGGATGGTACGTTTATGCTACTTATGGGAATTGGTAAAACATTCCTGATGCAGTTAGCTACCGCGCCGCCGCTAGGGCTCTTATAAACATTAGCTTCACGTGTACATGATGCATTATGGTAATTGAGCACTGGGGTGCCCTATAAGGCAAAAAAAAACAATGAAAGAGAGAGGCTAAGGATTAACCATGATAAATGCTTTTTTATTACCTACATATTACTTTTCCATATTATATTCTGAGTACATATTTTATAATTTTACAGCAAGTTTTTGAGAAATACCAAGTCGAAGTACAGTATAATGCCTTTGCAGAGTAGGCGTTTGTGTCATTTTCAGGAATTTATTTCTCCAAAATATTAAAAGGTGACAACAAACTGTTCAGATTAGTGTTAAGGGGTGTCCTATACTATAAACAGAATAAATATTCTTGAATTTTACTGTACATTTTTGGAGAAATACCAAGACAAAGTTCAGTATAATGCCTTTCCAGAAAAGGTGTTTGTGGCATTTTGCCAAAAATTTACTGTAAAATTCATAAATATTTATTTTTGTAATACTATAGGGCACCCTTTACCATAATCTGAAAAGAGTTTTTTGTCACCTTTTAGTATTTTGGAGAAAAGAATTATTGGAAATGACAAACGCCTATTCTGGAAAGGCATTATACTGTATTTCACTTGGTATTTCTCCAAGAAGTTACAGTTAAATTCAGAAATATTTATTCTGGTTATAGTATAGGACACCCTCTAACATAATCTGTAGAGAGTTTGTTGTCACCTCTTAGTATATTTTGAGAAATAAATTTTTGAAATGACAAACGCCTCTTCTGGAAAGGCATTATACTGTACGTTCACTTTGGATTTTTCAGAAAATGTACAGTAAAGTTCAGAAATATTTATTCTGGTTATAGTATAGGACATCCTTTACCATAATCTAAAGAGAGTTTGTTATCACCTCTTACTATTTTGTAATAATAAATTCCTGAAAATGACACAAACGCCTATTCTGGAAAGGCATTATACTGTAATTTCACTTGTCATTTCTCAAAAAATGTACTGTAAAATTCCTAAATATTTATTTTTGTAATACTATAGGACACCCTTTACCATAATCCGAAGAGAGTTTGTTGTCACCTCTTAGTATTTTGGAGAAATACATTTTTTAAATGACACAAACGCCTATTCTGGCAAGGCATTATACTGTACTTTGACTTGGCATTTCTCAAAACTTTTACAGTAGAAATCAGAAATATTTATTGTAGTAATACTACACGACACCCTTTAACAGAATCTGAAGATAGTTAGTTGTCACCTCTTAGTATTTTGGAGAAATAAATTCCTGAAAATGACACAAACGCCTCTTCTGGAAAGGCATTATACTGCACTTTCACTTGGTATTTCTCCTAAATTTTACAGTAAAAATCAGAAATATTTATTCTGGTAATACTATAGGACACCCTTTAACACAATCTGAAGAGAGTTTGTGTCACCTCTTAGTATTTTGGAGCAATACCTTTGTGAAATTTGTGAACGTCTATTCTGGAAAGGCATTATACTGTACCCTCACTTGGCATTTCTCCAAAAATGTACAATAAAATTCTGAAATCTTAATTCTCGTTATAGTATAGGACACCCTTTATCATAATCTGAAGAGAGTTTGTTGTCACCCCTTAGTATTTTTGAGAAAAAAATTGTTGGAAATGACACAAAGGCCTATTCTGGAAAGGTATTATACTGTACTTTGACTCGGTATTTCTCAAAAATTATAAAATATGTACTTGGGATACAGTAGGAAAAAGTATTATGTAGGTAATAAAAAAGCATTTCTCATGGTTAATCCTTTTAATTCCTCTGTCTTTCATTGTTTTCGCCTGAAAGGGTGGCCCAGTGCTCAATTACCACAATGCACCATGTATGCGTGAACCGTGAAGCTTGTTTGTTCATGTTCATAAGAGCCCTAGCGGCGGCTGGCTTGACGGCGTGTTTCGATGTGTCGGCTCACTTGACCGCGGTATTTAGCCGGTAGATACCGGCACCCTGAGAAACTGGCACCCAGCATTGTTTTAACATGCTAAGTTGGGCTGAGTACAAATGCATGCCAACACTTTCAATTCTTTATTAAAAATAGGAAACAATATATCATTTTCTTTTTATTTCACAATTGTCCCACTTTTTGTTGGCGCATCACTTGAAAAGCCTAATGAAATACAGTGAAGTTATTTGGCTGTTATGTGACGAGTGTTGAACATTTCACAGAATATGAATACTTTTTCAAGGCACTGTATTTAGTAGTTTAGGAATAAAAGTTTATGTCTTCAAATGTTTTAAACTTGCGTTTCTTCATCTAAGATCTACAGAATGAGGAATACAAATGTCAGGATTGTTTTAGAGACTTCTAAGGTCTTAATGGGTTTAAGATGCTTGCAAAATCTTTGCTTTGCATCACGACACTTTTTATTCAAATGTGTTAGATTATCTTCTGTTTATTTTTGTTTGTCTGTGGTTTAGACTCTGATCTTCCGGAAGAGGAGAGCCAGCAGAGAGACACGGAACATTATGAAAGCCTGGTGTTATGGAAGAAACCTTTGCTCACACTCTACTACTTCTCCCAAGAACTGCTCATCTGTCTTAAAGGGTGGATATGGAGGTGAGGAAAAAAGGAGGGATGCAACATCTTCATAAAACAAGCCCCTGTTTCAGGGTAACTCATACTCAGACAACTGAGACAATGTTGTCCCTTTCCATTTCACTAACTAACACAATGAGTGAACGGTTTTATTCATAAGGTACAATAAACAAATGGTTGCAATATACACTAGTTTGCTAAGTATTCACTTTTTCATTTTCATATAATCATAGGCTTGATTCACACTCCATTTTTAATTTGTATGGTTTATTATAATATTGTTCTGCCTTTAGCAGCTATAACAGCTTCAGCTCTTCTGTGAAGGTTATCCACCAGGTTACGGAAAATCGTCAAATCTTTTGACCATTCCTGCAGGGGAACATTTCTGAGGTCAGACACTGATGTTGGACGAAAAGGCTTGACTTGCGTTCTCAGCTCTAACTCCTTCTGTACTGTACGTGTTCTAGGTCAGGGCTCGGGACAGATCGGTCAAGTTCTTCCACAAACTACTGTTCCCAGAAAGTTGGGAGGATCCAAAATGCCTCGGTGTACTGGAGCATTAAGAGTATGTTCTACTGGAACTAAATGGCTGAGCTCTACCCCTAAATACAGCCCCACGTTATAATCTTCTCTACACCAAACTTTACATTTGACATAATGCATTCAGGTTCTCGCAACTGCCATCCATCTCCAGGTGTATAGCTTTCCCCTTCTCTAGTGTCCAGGTGGAGGTATCCATTACACCACTGCATATGACACTTGGATTGTATCTGGGCTGTATATGTGATAGATCAACACCAAAAAGTACCTAATAACAAAGTAGAAGGAAAACAGTCTTAAATCTGAAAATTGGTCTGAAAATTGTGCTAGTCACTTTCTACGCAAAGTGGGGGATTCATAGAAAAAAAATGTGACAGAAAAATGTGTGCAACTTTAAAGAGCAACTCACCCCCCTACCAGAGTCTAACACCGCTCACCCTTGTTTGAAATGGGGGTACCAAAAGGAGGTGTGGCCTGGCGGGCCAGCGAACCCTCGGCGGGGAAAGGGCTGGGTATGGTCTGCGCTGTGATTGACATGTTGACAGCAGTGCTGCTGCAGTATCACACACAGACAGCGAGAAAGATGGAGAGCAACGTGAGCTCCTATGTCTCATAACGATCTTTCTCTCCACCTCATTCACCAGTGGAAAAAGAGGAAAGGGAGGGATGTTCTGTGAAAGAGGCGTGGGCGGAGACTCGGCCTGTTTCATGTTCTACAGCGGCAGTGTGGCTGCATTAGACCTCACCAGCTGACGTCAGCCATCCCAGCAGAGCGAATAGCAATGCCTGATTCAAATTAAAGTGCAGTATAGAGTTTTAACCTGAAGTTTAAAGAGCAACTCACCACCAAATCAACTTTTTTTTGCTGATAAACTGTCTAAATGAGTGTCTAATAGTGTTTTCTACATGTCTGGTCATTATTTTTGGTATTCTAGTACATTTTAGTAAAAATAATCATTTTCTACTAAAAATCGTCAGTGTGGCGCCTTCTTTGGGTTAAAACTCTACCCTGCACTTGAATTTTAATTGGGCATTGCTATTCGCTCTGCAGTGAGGGCTGTCGTTAGCCGGTGATGGCTGACGTCAGCCATTCTGCCACTGTGGGGTATAAAATAAGCCGAGTCTCGGCCTCGCTCCGTAGCGAGTTGGAGTTGGAATAGCAAGGAAGTGTTGATGCCGCCCAATCAATCTATTCATTTTATTCAGAAGAATCAGAGTAAAGGGAGGCTTCCTCCCACAGTCCAAAAACATGACTGTTAGGTGAATTAGTCAATCTAAATTGCCCTTAGGTATGAGTGTGTGCGTGTATGGTTGTTTGTCCTGTATGTCTCTGTGTTGCCCTGCTATGGCAACCTAGCGACCTGTCCAGGGTGTACCCCGCCTCTCGCCCCTTGACCGCTGAAGATAGGCACCAGCCCACCACAACCCTGCATTAGAATGGACGGGTACAGAAAATGGATGGATGGATGGATATTACATTACCATGTAACATTTTACGTACTCTTCACATTTATGTGCAACTTTGTGTTGCTCTTTTACCTAAAATTCCAATAAAATGCTTTAAAGTTTGTGATTATGTTATGATAACATATGAAAAAGCTAATGGAGTATAAATACTTTTGCAAGGCACAAAAGAATAAAATAAATGATGAAGTAACCAGTCTTTAAAAACAGCTGTAAAGTACAAGGTCCAATTGACCAAGAAGGTAGCAATTAGATTACGAATCTTTGAGTCTGTGTTCTTAATGTGTCACAATACTGATAACATCTAAGCAGAGTTTATAGCAAATACCACAGTTTCCCTTTTGATAGAAAGTTGTTAGAGATGCTGCAGTTGTTCTCGTGCAAGCAGAGGAAATAGCAACTCAAAGAATGGCCATGTGACATTACTCTGTTGCTTTTTCACACAAAACACCCAGACACCAGACAATTGCTGACCTTGACCGTCTCAGGCCTATCAGCTCAAGTCTCATAGTTTAGACTCAGTCAAATGCCTTCAACGCTTCACAGGAGACATTACATGCTTTTCTTATCATTATCTGTCTCTATTACTCCTCATAATTACCCTACTTATAGGCTGGAAAGGATAACCCCACCTCCCAAACTACTGTTTTCATACTCCCAGAGCAACAACATCACACCAGAGCACGTCAGAGGTTGCCTTGATGCACATTCCACGTACAGCACAAAATGTCTTCAACTTGCTAAATAATCTTTGTTGACAACAAGGGCCCAGAAGAAGGTCAGAGTGTACTCTCAGGGGGGCCCTTGCGGTTAAGTGTGTCAGGACAACGTGTTTATGCTAAAACTACAAGAGGATGTGGTGAGCCACAAGCACCACAAGCAGTGCTCTGACTTAGAGAAGCTGCTATTTACTCAACGCTCAAAACACATGGTGTTCTAACTGCTACGCTGGCATACAAGCGAGAGCATTATGGGTTACAAGCGTGCAGAGAAGTTTATTGTGAATGTTTTTAGAAGTGCTTTGTAATGTAAGACATATGGGCAGAGAGTCCATGGGACATCAAGTTGTCCATTGCTGTTCCTTTAAATTTATTTAGGTAAAAAAGGGATTTAAAACCAGTTAATGGACTGGGTAGGGGAGAGATTGGTAAGAAATTCTTATGGCAAGTTTAACACAAAACCTTCTTCTTAAACTATGGTACATAACAGAAAAGTCACACTGCTGCTACTCCTTCAGAATCACATTACTGGAGAATAATTGATAAATCTTTAGTAAAAAGTACTTAAAACAATTTCATTTGATTGGATTTTATATGTTTTATATGTTTATTCTTATAAAACAACTTTAGGGTAAATAATTGTTTTTTTCTGACCAATTTCATGCTTTGGCTGTTAATTTTTGTCATCAGAAAAGTTAATCCAGATGCTGTCGATAGATTTATTTCTTTAATTTCTCCAATTAAAACAAGATATTCACCTATGTGGGTTAATAGAAATATTTAAAAATCAGTACAGCTGATAACCAATATTCCAAAAAAACGAGATTAGCAATGAGTTTTTTAACAGGGACCCAATGAAGGGAGGCTAAAACAGGAGAAATGTGATCTCTCTTTTTAATATTCATCAGAACTCTTGCTGCTGCATTTTGGATCAACTGAAGGCTTTTAATTGCATTTAGTGGACTTCCTGATAGTAAAGAATTACAGTAGTCCAGTCTGGAAGTAACAAATGCAGGGACTCGTTTCTCAGCATCACTCGTGGACAGGATGTTTCTAATTTTAGCATTTCTTTTCCGGAGGTGAAAGAAGAAAATCCTAGAAACCTGTTTGATATAGGATTTGAATGCTAACAGTAATTTGCCTTTTTGACTACTAATTCAATCTTTTTAATTGCTATTCAGCCTATAGCGACCTTCCACTTCAAGTCTAAAAGTCCAAAAGCAGATAGATACATTGTTATTAGTTTGTATTTCTGATATTGACTGACCATATCACTAGCAAATGCCTCTGGTTTTCTAACATGGACCCAAAAAACAATTACCTTAGATTGGATGTCATTCCCACATCAAAGTTCCAACTTCAGAAATAAACTCAGCACACAGGAAGTCACCAGCTAATGGTCCTACTTCTCTGTTGTTCTCTTCAGTGTATACAAGAAAAAAATTATTTACTGCACCTGTCTTTTGAGACATTTTAGACAACTTTCTTTGTTTACATTACACATACTTTTTTGTGCATGTTTACATTGCACATAAAAAAACATAATTACAACCATAGTAGCATTTACTTGGTGAGTTTGTAGCAGAATTGCCAGATAAAAGCAGTAAAACAAGATAATGTGACTTCTTCTGTTAGCGACAGCTATAAATTGATATATACAGGCATAAATATATGAAAAACTGACATGATCCTTGGATGTTTGTGTTTTGAATATTTAGTTGTCCGTTATTTATATTCTTTCAATCTTGCCATACTCCGTTCGTTTCCCTATATTCATTATTGTTAGAATTGTGTTGCCATATTTGTAAATTCTTTCGTGTTTACTTTCTTAGTTTATTCTTGTGTTCTGTTCTGCAATTGGAATTCTGTTTCATTCCTTTCTGACTGCCAGTGGCGGTATAAACAGAGTGAATATGTTAAAATGTAAACAAAGTCACGTACGTGACCCGTAGCCCACCTGGTCGCGCGTCTATAAATAGCACGCAGGGCTACATCCAGTCTCTTGGATCTTCTCGCGGTTTACCTGGCGTGTTTCCCTGGTAACTCGCTCTCTAAGTACCGTGTTCCGGCACCTGTCGGTTTCTGCAGGTCCTCAAAGAGGTAAGCACGTTTGTGTTTAACGGCGTCATCCTGCCGGTGACTTAGGGTCGGAGTGCTCGTGGTAGCCCTCTACGGCTGTGGCTGACGCGTGTTCCCTTTGTGTCATAGTGATAAGGCGAGCGTGTCGACAGGGACGGCTTGCCCTTTTCCGGCGTTGGCGGTGATTAGCTGGCGCTTCTCCCCGGACGGGGAGACTGGATAGCTGGTGCTAACAGGTGAGTGGCTGGAGGTTCCGACCGCGTTCTGTGTTTTTACGACAGCTCTCGCTCGGATTGCCTGGCCGTTGCATAGCGACCTATTTTCTGTGCGGAGGTCCGATTTGAGCTCTTCAGTTTTATTGAAGTTGGACTCCCTGGTGTTGTGCTGGCCCTCATCTGCAGGAATGTTGGCGTGCTGTCATGTTGGGCCAATCTCCAAGTGGAGGACGGTCATGACAAGTGTCTGGGCGTGGGTCACCTCAGAGAGGCCCTGACCGACCCATGTATGAATTGCAGCTTTCTGCTGCTGTCGGTCAGGGAGGATAGGCTGCACCAGGTGGAAGGCCTGGTTTTTGCAGCCAATCTGCCACCCTCAGGCATGCCTCAACCGTGTTCCAGGAGGTGTTCTGCGCCAGCGGAGGATCACTGTGGCCCGAAGAGGACGAGGCGGCAACATCCCTCTCGGCATGAGTTGGACTCTCTAAGAGCCGAGTTGGTGAAGGCACTACTGGGGCCCCCAGCTCCTATGCCGACCTTCCAGGGCAATGCCTGGGAGTCGGGTGGGGATTCGGAGGACATGATCTCCGTGAGGGCCTCCAGTTCTGAGTTTCAGTCCCTGGCCGGAGACCTGGATCCCTCTCCGGGACTCCAGGGGGAGCGGTCAGAGCCCCAGAGTGTGGGAGGCAACGATGGTTCCGAGCCCTCCCACGGAGGTTCGGTGAGCTCTGACCCAGGGCAGGAACCTGGCCCATTGTGGGCAATTATTAGGGCGGCCCTTGCCAGGATTGGATGACGCTCCAGCAGGCCGCCCCGTAGGGAACCCTTTTTTTCGCCAGGCTCCCGTGCCCCCTGCATTTGAGGTCCCGCCGTGACCGGTGTTTCTGGAAAAGCTGAAGCGTTGCTGGGTGGAACCCAGGCGGTTCTCCCACCTGGGTAGGGATGCGAGGACACTGGCGTCTATGTGCAGTCCTGGGGCCTATGGTCTGGACCACATGCCCCCCGTGGATCATTGCATAGCCTCGCTGGTCCTCTCGTCAGACAAGGCCTTGAGGGAGAGGGTCCGTTACCCGAGTGCCAAGTGCCGGGTCACAGACAGCCTCCTTTGCACCTCTGCTCTGGGGGATACGAACGATGCAGCCCTGCAAGCTTTCGGGCTGATGTCCAGGGAGATCGGTCATCTGCTGGCCTCACTGACGGTCACTCGACGATAGATATGCCGGTGTTTCCGGGCCAGCGGTTTGGTCCAGAGGCCAAGAGGGCATTGGAGCGCCAACGGCAGTCCTGTCCGGCCCCTGGAGGCTTGGGGTGGACGTAGCGGCGCTGTGGCCCCCCTGGCTCGGCAGCAGAGGGTCCGGGTGCTCACGGGACCCTAGACATCAGTTTCGGGCAGCCGCCCCGCCACAGTATGGGCATGAGAACCGGGCCGTGGGACCGGCCCTCAGACCAGGCCGGTGCAGGCCCCACCCCGCAGAACCCAGGCAGGGCAGGAGCTGGGCCGCCGCCCCCCCCCCGGGACCCGAGCAGGCATCGGGACATGGCCTGAGGGCCAGGGGCCGGTGGCGGGGAGGTTTTCAACGCTGCACCTGGCCAACTGGGAGGCCCATTGCAGCGATGCATGGGTAATGAGCACTATTTACAGTTGATACAGGTTGCAGTTCCGCTGTAGGCCTCACCCCCATCTGGGGTCAGGGTGACCTCGGTCACAGACCCTGCGAGATCCCAGGTCTTGCTGGATAAAAGAGCTGTTGTGGAGGTGCCGCTGCATTTCCAGGCGGACGGGTTTTATTTGACCTACTTTCTCATACCAAAGAAACCGCTTCAGCCGGACCTCAGGGGCCTGAATCGGTTTTTGAAGGGGCTGCACTTCCGGATGCTTCGCACTCGCGAGATCAATCAGGCAATTTGTCCGGGAGAGTGGTATACATCAGTAGACCTGAGGGATGCGTGTTTTCACCTCTCCATCCATCCACAGCACAGGAAGTACCTGAGGTTCGCCTTTCAGGGAAAGGTCTACCAGTTCACGGTCCTGCCATTCGGTCTGTCCCTCGCCCCTCGGGTGTTCACGAGGTGCATGAAGGCAGCCCTGAGCCCCCTCTGCCAGTCGGGGCTGAAGGTCCTGCCTTATCTGGACGACTGGCTCATCTGAGTACCCTCGTCTCAGGAGGCGGGCCTGGCCACATCCAGGGTCCTGGCCCATGTCGAGGCACTGGGATTGGCAATAAACAAACAGAAGAGTCAGTTGAGTGCCACCCAACAGACCACTTTTATAGTCATGGCCTTGGACTCTGTGACCATGGAGGCCCGTCTGACCACGCAGAGGATGGACAGGATTTTGTGCCTCCTCCGGTCCTTTTGAGCTCAGGGCGGCACCCCCAGTCAGGTTATGGCAGGGACTGCTGGGGATGCTGGTGGCGGCTTCAGCCTTGACGCGTATTGCTTCACCTCCGGCCCCTACAGAGGTGGTTCAGTGGCCTTCACATGTACCCCCTGCTTGGACAGCGGGGTCAGGGTCCCGGTCACCCGCAGTTGTGTGGTTTTGCTCTGTCGAAGTGGGACGGCGCGTATCTGCAACGCGGTGTCTCTACCTCGGTGGGGTCCCCGCAAGGAGGGAAGTGGTGACAACAGACGCATCGCCCCAGGGATGGGGGGGCACTGTGGCAGGGCAGGGTCGTCCAGGGCCTGTGGGGCCCGCGATCGAGGAATCTGCACATAAACGTCCTGGAGCTGCAGAGCATTTACTTGACGCTGAGGCACTTCTGGCCTTATCTCGGGGGCAGGCATGTCATCATCCGGACGGACAGTACCACGACAGTGTTTCACATCAGGCATGTCCTCCTCCGTTCCGGTCCAAGGAACAGAGGTCTGCGAACCTGCTGTGCCCGGTCTGAGTTTTGCAGCTTTACCTGGGTGGTACGGCTGCTGTTCGGCGATCGGACCAGCTGTTTGTGTGCTACGAGGGATGGGACAGGGGGCGTGCCCTCTCTAAACAAACACTGTTGCATTGGGTGGTGGATGCCATCGCACTGGCCTATAAATCTGTGGGTGCGGTTGTTCCCCCGGGTGTCGTATGGCATTCAACCAGGGGCGTCACTACTTCCTGGGCGGCAGTGAGGGGTGTGCCACTATTAAACATCTGTGCGGCGGCGTCCTGGGTAGCGCCTTGCACGTTTCCACGCTCCTACCGCCTGAATGTAGACCAGGAATCCGCGCTGGCGGCAGCGGTCCTGCCTCTGGCTTCTACCTCCTGAGAGGTGGGCGAGTACCGCGTTCCTCGTGACACTGCTGGTATAGGTCATCCACTCTGTTTATACTGCCACTGGCAGTCAGAAAGGAATGAAACAGAACGGAAGTTACGTTGCAACTATGGTTCTGTGAATTCCTGGATGACTGCCGGTCACTCGGAACTTCTCCCCGCGAGAAGATCCTGGGAGAGCGGATGTAGCCCCTGTGTGCTATTTATAGACTCACGACCAGGTGGGCTACGGGTCAGGTATGTGACTTCGTTTACATGGTAACTCCACCTGCGCGGAGCGCGAGGAGACATATTCACTCTGTTTATACTGCCACTGGCAGTCATCCAGGAATACACAGAACCAAGGTTATAACGTAACGTCCGTTAGTTCTCTTCGATCAGTGTTGTTTTCCTCTTGATAGTTTCTTTCAGCTTCCCTTTGTTAATTAGTCTCTTTCCCTCAGTTCCCATGCTTGTATTCTGCCATAGGTGTTCCTCATTGCATCTGATTAGTTCATTGGGTTCTTTTTCATTTTCCACCCTTGCCTCAGTATTAAAGTTCACTGGTTTTCTTTGCTCATTGCTGGATTCGTACACTGTATGTTTGCTACCTGATGTCCCCCACCTGCTTGAATCTGCATCATTTCTGTAAGTTCTCCCATTTGATTAAAATCCATTTCAGCCAATTGTGTTTATTTTCTGCATTTAGGTCCTTTCCTCCCACAGAACATGACAAAAACGGGGGCTAACGCTGCTTTAACTTGGTAATTAAAGCAGCGTTGGCCTCCGCGGCACTCTTCCAGATCGGAAAGCTTCATACTTTATTGCCTTACTTTTTATCCTCTATAGATAAGAGTTAGCGAAGCTTAGCTAGCTAACATTACTTTCTGACTGGTAAATTCTGTTATCTTTGTTGCTTTATAGATCATTATATATTTTTTAATGGAGTTCCTTAATAATTTCATGTTCCAACACACCAGAATCAAATGAATGACTCATAACCAGGCTTCTGCAGAACATGACATGTTGAGGAGGTAGTTTACCCATTTCGTTCAGATATCTGACATCTTAAACACTCAGGATGTGATCCTGTTTAGAGAGCACTCTAAGTGACCTCTCCGACCACATAACCTTTGGATACCTGGCTTCTTAAAGAAAAGGGACAATGCTGAATTCCTTTTAAAGGTTTGCCTTGTAGTGAAAACATGGAAGGCAAGCACCTTTTCTCCTCCAGTAATTTGAATATTTGGTTATTTGCCTTCAGCCTTCTCCCTGTCCATGTTTATCTGTAGATAAGTTGATGGTCTTTATTTTTGTCAGTACAGTCAATCAGCAGCAAAAATAAATAAATGGCCCTCCTGGATTGGCTGCTTTGCAAATGCCAGCCAGTAGCAGGTTAAGTAGCATTGTGTGTGGATATTCCAGCTTCCCAAGCTGTATTTTCTTACGAATATTTTAGATATGCTCTATGAAAAGAAATTCACGAATACTGAACCATGAATAGGCAAAGATCCACTGCACTTATTTTGTGCATTGGAGTCAGTTATGTCCAGGCTCAAAGGCCACAACAAAAAGGGAGAGACACCATGTATGAGATTCTGGAATATACATTTATTCAACATGAAGTAAGGTTAAAATTTGATTTTCCAATATGAAGTGTGAAAGTCATTTAAATCAGTGGTGTACGGTGTGCATGAGTGGGGGATGTATGTGAAAGTGTTGCACTGTGCAATGAAAATAATCTACAAAGCAAAAGGTGTAGGAATACCTGGAGGAGAGGAGAGACAGTAACTGGAAGTAAGACTCGGGGCCTCACCAGGTCCTCGGGTGTCTCAAATCAGTAATCAGTGTTGCAAAGGAAAGATAAATGCCCAACTTGACCACAAGGGTCATAACAGAATCATAGACAGTTTCTATCTCAAGAAAAATACAGTTTGTTCAGGTCTGTGTGAGATATTGTGGGTAATACTTTCTTCACCGTTAGTGATTAATGAACAGTGAATACTCTGAACATTTAACCGTAATTCAGGGTTGAGTTGTGCTGTATTGGATATAAGGGGTGTTCCTATTTAAAATCCAACTGAGAACAGAACTGATTAAACTTGTCGAGGCTTGACCACTTTCTAACAGCCCTGTCTCTTTTCCAGATTAAATCCTTTACCATTACTCACTCATACTTCAAGATTAGTCATCAGTTTATAATTTCTTCTTGTTGTCCACCATTTTCTATGTTCTTTGTCTTCTTTATCCAGACTTTGGCATCAAAGACAGATGGTGGTTGGCCTTGTGATGCTGCTTATCCTTCTCTCCATTGCTTACCATATTGAGGGACCACATCAGAAGGTGAGTGAACTTATGTGCTATTGATAACCTACCATAGCAACTGGCTGTGATGTAAGCAGCTTGGTCCAACTGCAGAGGAGATGCCTGCTCATTTGTTGTGGGTAGCTGAGGTTTTAGAGGTGCATACTTTGTTAGAAAATGTTTCTGTTGTAACTATGGTGTTTTTTGATCAATATATTTTTTGTAATTAGATCAGTCAAAATGATATTAGTTAGGCTGGTGAAATCACCTTTTCTCTGCACTGTATTCTCTAAATAGGTCATTTGTTTGTAATGCACTAGAATGCACTAATAAAACACACTTTCTAATTTCCCTTAAGATTCAGCAGGTTGTTCTGTAGATCTGCATACAACTCTTCCACTTAGTTTTTTTCCACCAGCTCTGCAATATTTTTCACATCCCATTGCCATTTCTTTTTTTTGAGCGTTGTACGCAAAGACCCGGAGTTGTGTAATCGCTTCTCAGTAACTGCACGTAACAATTCCTCATGACTGGCCCCTCACTTCCCAGCACTCTGCCAGCAAACAGAGAGACAGTATGTGCTGTTTTTGTTTTGCTGGGTTTCCTGGGAAATTGAGTCTTTGGTAAGCCTCCCCCTTTCTCCGCACACATTCCCCTCAAACCCTCTAAAGTCCCCTCCTCTTTTCCCGTAATCTGGGTTCTTGATGCTTCCTCCTGGAAACAACCTGCCCTGGCTCAAGGGAAGGAGGAGGTGTAAATGGAGTGATGGAGAGATAGTGGCAGAGGGAAAATAGAGAGAAAAGACGAGTGGGAGACCGATAGATCCTGGCTTGTCTTACTTTACTTGTTGTGTAAGAGCCAGTTGCCACCAAAAAAGAATAATGGTGCTGTTCTTCTGAGTGCTGAACACTCCTACCCTACGGCTCTGCGCATGAAACTCAACAACCTCTTGCTCTAAAGGCTTCTCTTTCTCTCTTCCTTTCTTTCTCTCCTGCTCACTTGCCCTCTCCCACCCTTGTTTTTCACACTTTTACTCTTGAACCTTCTCTCTCTCTGTGCCTGTCCCTCCCTTCTCGTACTCCCCCCCCCCCCCCCCTTCATCACACTCATCCATGTGCCTCTGCCATGTGGTGGTCTGTCCCTCTCCCTGGCCTCTGCAGTACGTGCGCTACATGGAGAAGAAGACACTGTGGTGCGCCTATTGGGTTGGCCTGGGGATCCTCTCCTCTGTTGGTCTTGGCACTGGCCTGCACACCTTCCTGCTTTACCTGGTAAGACAGAATTTCTTCAGGGAGAGTTGCCTGGCTCCTCCACGCTGCTGCAGGTCTTCACTTCCCCATGCTGGTTTCTGCCACGGCTCAAACCCAAACAGAGCGGCTGATGATGATGATTGTGGTGCAGCCAGTGACGCAGGTCTTTAAAGGCACGGTTGTCGCTATTGTTGTGCAGCTGCAGAGTTTTGATAAGATCTTTCTGGAGTCGCTTTATGCCTTTGCACTTCATATGCATTTTGTGTATATGCATTACGGAGTGTGGTGGGGATGAACAGTCGTTGTGGTAGCCACACTTTTTTGACAGGCAGACTAAAAACAATCGCACTCACTGACCCCTCAGACTGAGTGCACATGAGGATAAAAAGACTCTCCCTCCCTTGTCTGAGTTCTTTCTTTCATCCTTCTTTCCTGCTCTCCCCTGCTTTGCTCACTCTCACTTTCTCCGTCACTCTCTCTTTTTTTTTTCTGCCCCTTCTCTGTTTACGTTCCCAGTTTTACTCATCCCTTCCCTGTTCCGTCTTTTTTTTTTTTTACTCCATATGTTCTCCTCCAAGAGTCCTAATCTCAGAGTGCCTCAGTTCTGGGCACTAGGGATGTTGAAGGGGGGCGGGTGTTGTTTCTGTACTTCTGATACCAGAACATCTGCTGGTCCTTACTGCTTCTAGTCCATCTGTCATCGGGGGACTTCTCTGTCACACTCGGGTGCTTGTGCCCAGTGGAGCCGAACTGGAATTTTTGAAGTGCGTGTCCTCTATTCTGCTGTTTTTTGTTGTTTTTTTTAAAGCCAAAACTGTGATGCTCCAAAATGTAACATGAGAGTTGTTGTTTTTTTTTCCTCTAATCTCCCTGGACTCTCAGCTCATTTCACTGGAAGGTTTTTAAAGGGTTTTATCGCCATCTAGAGGGAGAAGCCGTTACTTCAGGTTGTGGTGTCACTGAGTTCATGACAGAACCTGATGCTCCTTCCTGTGGCTGCTGCTGTACATAATGTCTCCAGCCTGGAAGATACAGCATGTTAATACGGTTATTAGCTCTGCTGATGTAGAGTGCTACCTAAAATATATGCCTTTTTTTTAATCCAATGGCATAGGGGGGTGGGGGGCAACAACGTTTATTTTCCCAAACAATATAGATTTTCAGAAGAAAATACAGGCACAATAACTTGGTCAATTTCTTATAATTTGCTTTGATTTCTAATCAATTTACATGCTCTCTTAGAAAAAGTAGAGCACAGATAGTCTTGTAGAAATAAATTTTCAGCAGAGCAAAAAACCCAACTTTTTAATAACGCTAAATGGTACTTAACGGAATTTCTCAAAGTTGGACCAACACATCCAGATAATGCAGCTTAGAATAAGACTATTTCAGAGTATTCTATAGAGAAATGTAAATGTATTTTATCAAGAGAATCCATTTTTAATTGTCTGTCTTTTGTTCTTTTTTTTTTGCCTCACCCTCAAATGAGTTCCATCAAAACTCACATTTTTATGGCTATTGAAAAGAAATGTATCCTGCAAGCAGAGGAAAGACCTGAGTGAGGTAGGAAGCTTGGTGAACAAGGAGGTGAATGCAAAAAGGCGAGAATATTTGCACATGAGACATAAATCTGAAGCTGAAAACAAGGAAAACTGCTGTCAAATTAAAAAGAATGTCTTCATAAAACATGTTAATATTTGTACATACTCTTTTATAATGTATGTATAGCTGTCTCCAGACTGATCTATAGATGCTCTGTGCATGGACCACAGATCCTGGCAGCAGGCTATTACTGGGAGATAACCAAAGAAGCTGCATGAGAGTTTTTTTGTTTTACTTGCTGCTGTAATTGTACGAAAACGGCGTTCTACAAAGTGCTGGCTTATGGAGTATGTATATGGAGTATATAAATGTAATTGTTTTATTTGTAATTAAACTATTTCTTATTGCTATACTTAGACATGTTATACAACATTTATTATTTAGATTTCCAGCAGATCTCAACTACTGCCTAAAGTTTGATCTTTTTTTTTTCTGATCAGATAATGTGCACCCCACCAAACATTTTGTGGTGGCAACACTCTTCAGTGTGGATGCTATTATGGAGTGAAGACTCAAAGTTAGCCATTTTCTATATCAGTTTAGTGTTTAGAAATGAAGCCAGAGGATGTACAGTGATGTCTGAAGCTATTTTACTGAGAAATCAAATTTTCTATGACATCTTGAGACATGGCTGTAGTTCATTCAGGCTGTGAGAGAGCAAGATTTAGTATATCACAGGAAGGCTAAACAGAGTAAGGGTATTACGTTTTATAATTTAATCTTTTAGCCCCTGCCTGACTTGATGTTGGCAGCCCAATTTGAGTCTCAGAATAAGGATCTACAACCTAGAGGTTGTAGATCCACCAGGGGTAGATCCACCAGGGGTCTCCAACTCTGGTCCTCGAGAGCTACTATCCTGTAAGTTTTAGAAGCATCCCTGCTCCAACACAGCTGAATCAAATGATTGAATTACTCATTTGATTCAGCTGTGTAGGAGCAGAGATGGACGTAAAACCTGCAGAACAGTAGCTCTTCAGGACCAGGGTTGGAGACCACTGCTCTACACAAATAACAGGCTACTGTTTTAGTAATGGAGTTAGTTGCTAGAAGTCCAGGTTAAAAATTCAACCCTAGAAATAGTTTTGTTTTTAATTGAAAATGGTTATAAAACCAGTTCTAGCGTAAATGGTGTCTCACACATGTTGCTTCTTAATAAATAATTGCTCATGGCAGAAAGCCCCTTAAAAGCCATTTATTATGCTCTTCTTATATTACCCATGTTTTCCCTGACTGTGTTGCCCTAGGATTTATTGTGAGCACAATGTGATGGCAGTAAGTTGCAGTTTTTTTGAGAACTAATCCTATGCAACGAGTTGTATTTGAAATAATTGACTTACAATTTAGCTACAGTTGGGCAAAAAAGTATTTGGCAGCCACCGATTGTGCAAGTTGTCCCACCTAAAAAGATGAGAGGTCTGTATTTTTTAATCATAGGTACACTTCAATTGTGAGACAGAATTTAAAATAAAATCCAGGAAATCACCCTGAATGTTTTATAAAGAACTTGTTTGTATGATTGTGCAGAAAAAGTATTTGGCCAATAACAAAGTTCACCTCAATACTCTGTAAAGTAACTTTGGTTGGCAATGACAGAGGTTAAATGTTTCCTGTAGGTCTTCACCAGGTTGCACACTATAGCTGGTATTTTGGCCCATTCTTCCATGCAGATCTTCTCTAGAACTGTGATGGTTTAGGGCCGTCGCTGGGCAACGCAGACTTTCAACTCCCTCCAAAGATTCTCTATTGGATTGACGTCTGGAGGCTGGGTAGGCCTCTCCAGAACCTAGAAATGCTTTTTACGCATCCAGTCAGTCTTTGCCCAGGTGGTGTTTGGGCTCATATTCGTGCTGGGAGATCCAGCCACATTTCATCTTCAATGCTCTCACTGATGGAAGGAGGTTTTTGTCCAAAATCTGATGATACTTGGCCCCATTCATCCTTTCGTTAATATGGATCAGTCGTCCCCTTGCAGAAAAGCAGGTTCAGAACATGTTTCCACCTCCATGCTTCACAGTGGGTATGGCGTTCTTGGAATGCAATTAAGCATTCTTCCCTCTCCAAACATTGTGAGGGGCGTTTGTACTAAAGAGTTCTTTTTTGGTCTCATCTGACTACATGACATTCTCCCAATCCCCCTCTGGATCATCCAGATGGTCTCTGGCAAACTTTAGATGGGGCTGGACTAGTGCTGGCTTAGGCAAGCGGACCTGCAGGATTTTAATCCATGATGACATAGTGTGTTACTAATAGTAACCTTCGTTACTGTGGTCCCGGCTCTCTTCAGGTCGTTGACCAGTTCCCTCTGTATAGTTCAAGGCTGTTTCCTCACAGTTCTCAAGATCATGTGTGCCCCACGAGGTGAGATCTTGCATTGAGCCACAGGTAGCGGAAGATTGTCAGCGATCTTGTTTGTATGTATGTTCAATTTTCTAATAATTGCTCCAACAGTTGATCTCTTCTCCAAGCTGCTTGCCTATTGTAGAATTGCTAATCCCAGTCTTGTGCAGCTTTTACAATCCTGTCCTTGGACAGAATTGTAAAAGCGTCGTGGCCATGGTGGATATGTTCCATTATTGCCTGCAGCCAATAATGGAACATATCTTAACTTGAGGCCATAACAGGTGCATTGAACAGGCACTCAAAGTGAAACAGGGCTGCTCCTGCAACCAGTGGATCGTTTTCAACAGACAAGGATTCAAGACAAATGTAGCTCAAGATTCTAAATCTGAAAAGAATTAGAATCAGCAAATCATATAAAAAAAAAGACCTCTTTGATACAAACCCACTTTGGCTGGACTGATCTTACATATTTTACGTCATCAAACCACAGTGAGGATTGTTTATTGCTCTGAATGTAAATTACTTAAGCTGTTTGGGTTTGACATCTTGTTTCATTGGAACCTAAGCACCCCCAGTGCATTTTCAGCTTGTATATTTCTAAACCCTGGCAAGATAACTAATTACTCAAGGTAAAAGGGTTTGGTCATTTAAAATAGCAAGCAGAATGCATGTGGACGTCTTGCACTATTTTTAGTAAGTAGAATTGGGTCAGTGATTGTAATTGAGTCAAACATACCAAGAACTAGCACCAAGATGTCTTAAATGCCTTTTAAAAACATAAAGTAACTTTGAGGACCTGAGATGGTCTGATGGCAGTACATGATGAACTGATTCAGTGAAAAACTGACTGACAGAAAAAACTGTTTTCATATGTAAAACCCTTTTTCTAGCAAGCATTTGCATAGCTATATTTTTGATCCAACATTAAGACTCGTAACTTACCTAAATTGGTTTGTCAGCAGAGGGTGCCAGTGGTCTAAAGATGCCGCTGCTACACTGATATCACATGTCAATATAGATTGGTCATAAACGCTAAGGCTGAATATTCATTTAGTCAATAAAAAATAAAACATTTCTGACTCACTTTTTTGCTTTGTACTTATATTGCTATGAATAATGAAAATGCTGTTAAATGTAAGACTCTAAGAACTGCATTTAAACAGCCTGTCTTACATTTGACTTATTTGTGAATCTCTTCAGGTGTATTGAATTTGTTACATGAGTTATTGGGAGTTTCCAACTTTCATTCCGGGTTAGGTTTCTGGCAAAATGGAGGTTAAAGCAACTTTTATTTCTGACTGTTGAATAAAATTTAAAGAAATTATTTTTATTTTTTTATTTAAACTTTGTAAAACTGAAAAATTATCTCTACTTTAATCCATCTTAATAGAAATTATTTGGCACACGTCACATTCTTAAATAGCAGTCTTAGAAATTGGTGAGAATCTGAGCATTGTACTCAGGCAATACTCCAAAGTGGCCAGCAGGGGAGCTAAAGAGTCGCATGACATGCAAGCCATCCCAGTCAATGAGAGCAGAGCACAAGTGGCAGCTCTCCTGTTCCCTGACATTGGCAATTGCTGCTCTGTGTCTCCTCTGTGTTTTCGTCCCGCTGAGACGGCGGGAGATCATTGTACACGGTTCAGGGCCAGTTAATGGAGAAAGACAAAACGCTGGCGTATGAAGCAGGGGAAAAAAGGACAAACTTGGCACATCATCAAGTATATTTTATCCAGCTGCTTTGGGAGTAGAAGGTAGTGGGTGGCTGCTCTCATTACAGAGCATGAAAACAATAAAATGGCACTGGAAAGCTGGAGAGATCTCATTTCAACAGGAACTGTGGACATTGTGCAGACATGTGCATTTGTGAACATGTTCTCATGCTGGAAGCCCCTCACCTGTGTGGGGATGTGTCACAATGTCTGTTGGGTCTACTGACGGCAACCAGCTTTCATCAAATCTTTTTTATGTTCTCAGGTTAAAGTTACTGTCATGAATTCCTATAAATTCTTTTAGTTAAGACATTTGCTAAAAGCTTGGGAATGTTGTAAATATTTTAGAGAGCTCAACTGAGTCATACAACATTAAATTACTTTCAGTAATGCTGGTTACTATTAAGTCATTATGGCAGCATGAAAGTTAGAGTCAATATAATTAAAAATGGTGCATTTTGCTGTTTACACAACAGCAACTGGGATTTTTTTTTCCTTTTTTTTTGTGAAAAAGGGAGACGTGTGCCTATAGTGCCCAGTGGTTTGGAGAAGTAATCCTAGCCCATGCATTCCCCCCCCCCTCCATTTTGTTAGACCTACAAACGTCAATGTGGTTTTATGTGACACAATAATACAAAACAGAGCATCATTGTGAAGTGCACAGAAAATGATGAATAGTTTTCAATAATATTCACAAATGCATTGGTATTCAGTCCTTATTAGCCAACTTTCGCTGCAGTCAGATGTGTGGGGCTTTTGTTTAGCCCAAATGACAGGAAGTTCAGCCAGATATTTTCCTGAAGGGTTTGTGGAGTGTACACACAATTTTTGTCCTTCCTCTTATGCATCTCTACAGCTCCTCCAGAGTTGCCCTTGCAGTTGTGGCTTGCCGGTTTTAGAAGATTAATCGAACAGAGCTCTGTAAGATGTTCAGTGCTTGGGATATTGTTCTATAACCTCACCGTGCTTTAAACTTCTCTAAAACGTTCTCTCTGACCTGTCTGCTGAGTTTCTTGGCCTTCATGATTCTGTTTGTTCTCTGATCTTGTCTAACAAACCTTTTGAGGCTTTGACAGAACAGCTGGATTTATACAGAGATTAAATTATACACTAGTTCTGTGACCTCTGAAGGCATCTGATTACACTGGATTTTATTTAGGGGTACCAAATTATAGGGGAAACTCAATACAAATACATCCAAGACTATTTGAGTTTTTCCTTAGAAAAACCTTAATAAAAACATACCTTTCTCTTATTACTTTACAATTATGAACTTTGAAATTTGAGGTTGAAATGCGACAATATTTTTTTTAAAAGTTCAAGGCGGATAAATACTTTTGCAAGTGTTGCCAGTTACTGATGGAGGGAAAGGGGGGATTGACTGAATTTAGTGGCGTGTATGTGACTTGTGATTTGCAACCGCTTTTCCTTAAACAACGCCTTATCTAAATAAAGGAACATTCTGTACTTTTTGTATTGGGTTTTATTTAGGATTGCTAGATTATATGTTGCAAAGGGAGGCTTGGGTAGAATATACAGATTTTCCACTGCAGCCCCCCTGAAATTAAGCTTGGACTGTTGGCAATTACCAGAAGCACAGCTTTAATTACGGCCAGCTATCACTCTAAGCGACAAGCGGGTCGTAGAATATGGCTTTCAGAGGCTATTACTGCATTGTTGTTACATTTACAGCCCCACACCTCTGCCTCAGTGATCCAGTTACTCTGAAACGGGCGTCTGTTTTAGTGTAAAGTGCAGTTTGCCCACACATCTACTTTCTGACATGAACATGTGGGTGAGGGAAAACTCATTTACGTCACGGCAGGGCACCGGACAAAAGAACTGGTATGTGAGTGATGCCTTGTACCTCACTCTCTATCATTGTATGGCTTTTGCAGCAACAAGCCTCTGTTTTATTCCAGGGCAAATAGACATTCACACAGACAGAAACTCGGCTGCTTTGTTTGAGTTGTGACTCAACCTGTGCTGTGCTGTATGACCCGGGGGCTGTACTGCTGAGCAGGATTAGTGGCTCAGTGAGGCAACTTCAGGTCCAACCCAGATATTCAGTATTATGATGGTGCTGACTGCTGACTCCATCTATCCTGAAAACATCACCTGTTCCGGATGCAAATATAATTCAAATAACAATTATAATTTTCTCTCTGAATACTTTTTGTCAATTAGTCTTGGGTATATCTTTTTATTTAAAAACTAATACAAATATACATTTATTTGCAGTATAAAGAAAATAGTGAAAAAAATGTTCACACTGACAGAATTGGCTTTGTGCTTTCTTTTATATGCTACAAAAATTGACCTGCTGCAAATTGCTTTAGCAGCATCCAAACTGTTATATAGCTGATATACTTGTGTGTAGTTTGGCAAGAAAACTGATCATCTGAGCTAATTAAAATTTTCACACATTATTAAATTTGTGCTTATTTATGCTTACAGTCTTATAACTTATTTATTGTATTTCTTGCCTACAGTAGGTTAACCTGTTTTCATGACACAGGTATGTTTTTAAATGTAGTATTTCACTATTTAGATTATTTATTTTAAAATGTATTTATTTTAAACATTTCTTTACCTTCTTTGTTTTCTTTTAAACCATTGTTTTACTTAAGTGAATGAATATTAATAATTAATAACGCTGCTTCTGAACTTTGAGACAAGTCATGAAATTGTTGCCGTCAGTGTCATTACGCTTACAGATTTTTTTATTTTTTTATTTTTTTATTTTTTTACCTCAACTGAGCATGACTCAGCATGGCACAATCAGCTCTCTTTTTTTTTTTTTTTTATACACCAAAATAAGAATCGATACTCTGCATACACGTTCCTCAGCAAAGGAGTGACACATCGGGATCAAGTTCAGTGGTCTTAGAAAAAGCTGAAAAGCACCTCTTGACTCACCAGTGCCTGGCAGTAACAGATCTCTCACTTTAACTGTGTCACCTCCTTAAGTTCCATTTGGAGACATTAATTTTTAACTAAATCTAGATAGTGTGTCGGAGCTTTGTCACATGGATTTGATCCTGTCACTCCTAAAAAGGCAGTATTAATTACAAACCATAAAGATGTATTGTTTGTGGATTTTCCTCCTTTTTATAGCTCCAGTTATGAGGGGACGGTGACTAAGACATTCAAATGCAGGAAAAGGGGTTATGTCTCCACTGGCAACAAAAAATGAAACCAGCACCACAAATTATTTTATTGATGATCATTAAGTACTTTGTTTTTGTCCTTTTTATAAGACTGGAGACATGGATATGCATGAAAATCTTGTGACTCACTCATCTTTACTAAAGGTCTGTTAAAGACAAATACCAGAAAGATATTTAAATGGTGTGTGTGTGCGTGTTTGTGATTAATAGGTTCTCAATCCCAACTGTCTCAGCTCAGCATTTCAAGACATTTGGCACTCGATGTGTAAGAAACCGCAGGAGTTCTGTCAATATCAAGTAGAATTTTTATTCAGCCTAAATGCTGCACACACACACATTTACACACACAACCACACAAATGGGCCAAAGGAAGCAGGTCCTGGGCCAAATTGGGTTTAGTGTTTTTAAAATTGGACCAACAAGCTCCCTAGAACAAGTCAAACATGACCGGACCAAAGCTGGTCTGCTGGCAGCCTGCACACGTGAACGTTTTTAAGCATAGCTATGAGTTTACTCAATGCCTTTTTAGATGCACGCAGGTGGTTCTGTGGTAGTACCGCTATCCTCTTGTCCTTTCCTATAGTAACAACTTGGAATCAAAACCTAGACTCTCGTTTTATGTAACTGGTTATTTTGAAGACACTTGAGAATAACATTTATGTAAGACAACTTGAAGTAAACTTTTTTTTTTTTGGAATGGTCATCTTAAATTTATTTTAGGTGAAGATGAGGTAAAATACAATCATATAGAGTCTATGTAAATGTAACAAACACTGAATACTGCCATTTTGTGAGAACAAAATAGTTTTAACCTACATTATCCACTAACAGGAGTCATTTATCCCAATTTTGCTTAATTCTCAGGTAAAAAGGTGCCTGAAATGGTGCTTGACAATAAACCATTTAATTCACAATTCTTTTTTAACTTTAATAAAATTTGAACAGACACTATTATACAGGTGCAAAATATTTCTTTTTGTAGCATCTAGGACTCATCTGTACAGACTGGAGTTGATGATTTTTGTTTTTTTTGACAATTTGTTTAGAAACACCAAATCATATCGCCCAATACTGAAAATTCAACCTGCCTTTCAAAAAAAGAGCATGGAGCATTTAGACATTGCACATTGTTTTTGTTTTTGGCAGTTTTACAGCCATTAAGTTACAAATAAATCCAGTGGCATTTAGTTCTGTTCTGAACAGAGTTAATTAAATTAAGTCTGACGGAGATAAATTACCGTTACTGTTATTTCTAAAGATTTGTAAAAGTTCAAGTTGGTACAGATTTACCAATTGATAGTTTAACACTAAATATGCATTTATTTCAAGTAATGTAAAAATAGCTGATTTATTTTAAACTTCATGTTCTACATTTGTGCATTTAACAGAAAACCGCTTGATAATCCTTCAATGAAATCCATTTCTTTCTTTTTTTTTTTTTTGTTCTCCAATGTTTCCTCTACTAAGCTGTTGAGGACAGAAGGAATCTGTGTGTCTGCTGGGGAGTGGTTTCAGAACACCAAGTCATATGGTGAAACCACACGGATAAATCACCAGGACAAACCTCTTCATGGTGTGTACTTTTAACCACCCACTTCTAAACACCCCTGCCCCTCCTCTCCGTGTCTCTGCTCCATCCATGGGCTGAGTCCAGAGTTCCGTTACCTCCCTCTCAGTTTCAGACCGAGGGCTTCTTCATAACGATCTAACCTCTAATGTTTGTCATACTTCGCCTCCGGCAGTCTCCCACTGTAAGAAGTGGTTGGCAGGTTATGCTAGCCGGACCGTGTCTAATGTGCATAAATGACCCTTGACAACCACAGCGACCTGTTAATGATGGGACCATCCTGTGGCTGTGGTCACTGAGGACTGGTCAGTTTCTAGTCGGCCATTAATGTCCGCGATGGGCTCTGGAAGCTGCTGGAAACTGAGACGAAGAGTTCACAGCATGAGTCTTTGATTAGGCCATCACAAGCTGTGTCTTCTTCTGACTGCCTACTAATATGCATATTCGGCAATATTTCATTTATAAAAGAAGTGTAAGGAAGCACAAAGCACGTTTTTGTTTTATATAACATAATCAGTCTTTTAAAATCATATTAAAGGTCCATAATATTTCCTTGTCCATGGTTCTCAATCTGCGGTACAAGTACCACTGTACTCGCGCTGCCTTTAGAGATACTCAGAAGGAAATTTTATGCAATTATATTTCAAGATTTAAAAAAAGAAACCTGATTTAGAGCTAATAAGCATAATCAGCCAAAACAAGAATTGTCTGAAGACATTGATCTTTGGTTCATCAGAAAACTCCCAGTATGACCTCCCAGTATGAAATGAAACAAATGTTAATGAAGCATGAAGCTATTTTGTTTGTTTTACTTCTGAAGTTGGAATGCTCTAGGACTGACCCAAGTTCTAAAACCAATGGGGTTGGCAAATTAATTTGCCCAGCGACCTTGACTACTGTTAACAATACAATTCGATACCAATGAGTTTCTCAAATGTTGAACTTTCTAACCTTACCTATATATTCACTGAAGGATGTATATACAGTTGTATGACTGTTGAAAATTTGATTAAATGAATAGTGGCTACTTGGAAGCAAAACATTTTTTATTTATTGCTGCCATCACTAACTTTTATATTTGCTTTATTTGGCCAGAAGACTCTGCGAATAAAAAATATTTTTACAAGATGGTCATGGCCAAATCAGCATACATCCAAGATAGCCATCTTGGATTTTAAGGTCAGGGTTGGTAAGAAACCTCCAATTTACCCTTTGACTTTTAATTTCAAAGGGCCTGTTTTGGTAATTTTTCCAAGTTAAAAAATGGAAATCCTAACTTCTGAGAACAAACGAATCACATAGTTGAACCACATGCTTCAAACAGTCACACAGTGTTAATAGATGACTACTGTTTCATTTCCCGTTTTCGAAGATCTGTTGTAAAACGGTTTCAAAATGTCTTTCACCATGCTGGTGCTTGAAAAACTTATATAAACCTAATTCGATTATCCCTGGAATCACATCTGATCTGTGACTGAAGTGGATTTTTGAAGCTCACAAATGCTGACTCCTTCATAATGCTACATACTTAAGAGATCACAGACACAACTATATATAAATGTATGTGTGAGCAGAAAAAATGCTAGTATAAAACACAATGTAACAAAAGTAGGCAGGTATTTATTATCATCACAATTGCGCTTGATTATGTGTTTCATATCGAGGCAGATGAGCCTGGATTTCCCTGTCATAAAAACAGTGCTGTTCTTTTCTACTGTCACTTTGTGCTTTCTCTGGATGGAGGAATGCAAGAAGTTAAGACCAAATGTGATCTGCTGCTGTCTCTAGTTGGGCAACTTTTTAAATTAACATTTTATGATGAATTGAATCAGACCATACTGTATCATAATTAGGTAGAAGTTAATCTCTTGCAATTTGCTTTTGAAACTGATTCAAATTACATTGTACTGGAATAAAGTTTGAACAAAATAGATTTTTATATAGTTTGATCTAAATTGGCCTCTTCCCCACTGGAGATGGGCACCAGCCCCTGCAAGGATAAGTGGCATGCAGGTGAAACTCTGACAATTTTTAATATTGTGTGAAAGTTCATTTATTTCAGTACTTCAACTTAAAAGGTGAAACTAATATATGGTATAGTCATTACATGCAAAACTAGATATTTCAAGCCTTTATTTGTTATCATTTTGATGATTATGGCTTATAGCTTATGAAAACTCCAAATTCAAAATCTCATAAAATTAGAATATTACATGAAATCAATAAAAGGATAAAAAAAAAAGTATGACCTCTGAAAAGTATAATCATGCATATGTACTCAGTACTTGGTTTTGGCCCCTTTTGCATCAATTACTGCCTCAATGCGGCGTGGCATGGATGCTATCAGCCTGTGGCACTGCTGAGGTGTTATGGAAGACCAGGATGCTTCATTAGCGGCCTTCAGCTCTTCTGCATTGTTCGGTCTCATGTCTCTCATCTTTCTCTTGACAATGCTCCATAGATTCTCTATGGGGTTCAGGTCAGGTGAGTTTGCTGACCAATCAAACACCGTAATCCCAGGGTCATTGAACCAGGCTTTGGTACTTTTGGCAGTGTGGCTAGGTGCAAAGTCCTGCTGAAAAATGAAGTCAGCATCTCCATAAAGCTCGTCTGCAGAAGGAAGCATGAAGCGCTCCAAAATGTCCTGGTAGATGGCTGCGTTGACTCTGGACTTAATGAAGCTCAGTGGACCAACAGCAGCAGATGACATGACTCCCTAAATCAACACAGACTGTGGAAACTTCACACTGGACTTCAAGCATCTTGGATTGTGTGCCTCTCCATTCTTCCTCCAGACTCTGGGACCTTGGTCCAGATGAGATTCAAAATTTGCTGATCTTTTTTCTTTCGCCCAGGTAAGACACTTCTGACATTGTTTTTTGTTCAGGAGCGGCTTGACAAGAGGAATACGATATTTGAAGGGCTCAGTCTGTGTGGTGCCTCTTGATGCACTAACTCCAGCCTCAGTCCACTCCTTGTGAAGGTCCCCAACACTTTTGAACGGCCTTTTCCTGTCAACCCTCTGCAGGCTACAGTCATCCTTGCTGCTTGTGCACCTTTTTTTCCCCACACTTTTCCCTTCCACATAACTTTTATTAAAAGCTCAGGAACCCTTTGTAGGTGTTTTGGATTAATTAGCTGATTAGAATGTGACACTTTCAAGCCTAAAATATGGAACCTTTTCACAATATTCTAATTTTCCGAGATTTTGAATTTGGGGTTTTCATAAGCTGTAAGCCATAATCATCAAAATGATAACTAATGGCTTGAAATGTCTCGCTTTGCATAAAATGAGTCTATATTATATAGTTTAATCTTTTTTATGTTGAATTACTTCAACATATGAACATTTGCTCAAAATTCAAATTTTTTGAGTTTCACGTGTTGATAATGGATGGCTCTGAATTGGATCGATTTTTGTCTTATAAAGTGCCTTGAGATAAAACTTTTTGGGCTGGAGCTGGGAAAATACAACGGATAATAAATGATATGAATTTAAATTAATTGAATGAAGCTGAACTGAGTGAAGCTGAATTGAAGTGGATGGTAACTGACCCAACATTGAATTGACTTTAATTTACTTTACAGGTGTAACTACAAAAAAATCAGGGTTCGATACGTCTTTGGATTTTAAAGTCACGGTTCAGTACGATTTCAGTATGAAAACGTAAGTATACCTTTTGCAAAAAATAGCATACTTGAAGTTTATGTTATATATTTCTTCAGACTAAATTGGAACATTTTTAAGTTTAAGTGTACTTCAATAAACAAAAAGTGAACTTCAAGTACATATCTCATACACTAGCAGTATAGTACTTCAAATGAACTTGTAGTCAGGGCCGGCACAAGGTCATATGGGGCCTTAAGCAGAACTTAATCTGGGCCCTACCTTCCTGTTCAGAACCTGAGCACCACTAATAGCGTTTCAGTACAGATGTGGTGGAATCTGGGGAATGGAGTGGGGTTTAAACCAATCTAAGATGATTGGTTATTATTTGCTGACAAACCAATGCTCACACAAAGATAGCGTTAAGCTCGTTGTATCAGATTGTATCCATGGTAACACAATACACTTTTACAAAGTAAACTTTACAACTCTTAAAAGTTAAAATCTTAATTTATTGATGATTTAACCATCAAATCAAACTTAGAATATTCTCATTCTCTATAAACACTGCTTGTAGTTCACATCTTTGTTTCTTGAAATACTCAAGTATAATAGGTATACTATGTTTTAATACATAAGTATACTTCATTAAACAAAATAAAATAAATTCAGCTGAACTGAAATGTATTCCATTGAAGTGAAACATTCATATCTTTGTCTGGAAACTAAAGGGAAAATTATGCAATAAAACCTTTACAAATTGCTTAAAATAAGAGATTAATGTGTCAAACATTTAAAAGCAATGCAAAAAAACCAAAACGTTAAAATGTAAATTTCAAACATTTTATCTTGAAATCTCACACTTCAATCACTAATCGGTGATTGGGTGGTCAAAGAATGAGGTTCTTGATCACAAAGTTTTTGAGAATTTCAAAAAACTGGCAGCTGCTTAAGATTTGTCCAAGCTTCTACAATGATAAGTTTTATTACATATTTATTTAGTATTGTATGTTTTCCCCCTTTTTTGGCCTACAATTAACATCACCGTTTTGCTTTTGGCTTGTAGTTTATCAATTTAAAACGCGCTTTAAACTAAAAACAACTTTTTTCCTCAGTTAAGAGAAAAGCTTCAAACTCAGCCAAAAGATCTACTGTCACTGCAAAGGCGAAATCAAAATGTAAGATACAAGCAAAAAGAAAAATAAATAAAATAACGTTTTTAAAAAGGTAAATAATAAAAACAAGTAAAACAAAAACATATCCAAATATTTCAGAAATTTTTTAAGGGTTTATACTATGGGGTGCGGTTTGTAAAGTTACACTGTCAAAAATTAACACCAATAATTGAGTTTTTTTTTTTTTTGCCTGAAAAATGAATCCCAACTTTTTTTTCTTTTATAACAGACTCATATTTTCACCATATCATTCATTCATTTATAAATGTCACAGTTGCAAGCTAAATTTTCAGTTAAACTAAATATTAAGTTTAGAAGCTAAATGTTAAGTTCCAAACTAAATATTTAGCTTCTTCACTAAATATATAGGTATGAACTGTGACATTACTAAAAGAATGAATAACGAGGAGAAAATATGACGTTGAAAAATTTGCTCCCATTTTCTTTCTCTCATAGGCCAAATATTATAATATATTATAAATATATATTTGACTGTAACTTTACAAATGGCATCCCATATTATCCTACAATCCTATTGCTATTGTTTTGTGCCAAAGCCATGTGTTCTAACAGACACCCACATGTAGAGACATCACTACAGACACTGGCAGCAATGCTCACTATTTCCTTGTTACTGGATCTGTGTGGATGTAAGTAGTACTTTGTTGCATGAAAGCCTGTCATCGTAGGACAGATATGAAAACAGAAACGGCATGGGGAGGCAACGGGCGGGGGGTGTTAGTTAATGCAGTACACATCAAGTCTCACCTGGATTTTATTTACAGTAAACTCTTTGTGTATGTTAAGGGAATTGGCTTTTAAGTTCCTGTTTGTCCATGTCTGTCATCAAGTGAGAAACACTGAGAAAAGAGGGGAGGGCAGCAACATGGATGTTCAGCCGGCCGGACAACATGAGAGCGCTGTATTTTTCCGTGAGGAGCGAAGCAGTGACACAGCATCCGAGAGAAAAGGAGAGCGTGTGTGAGCAGGTACTCTTAGTCACGCAACTCGCTCCATTATTGTGCTCTAAGTGAGTATGTGTGTTGGGTAAACACGACGGGAGTTGTGAGGAGGATAAATTTCCCCCTGCCCATACAACCATCTGCTTGACGAGTTTGTGTTAATGAAGGATCTGTGAAAGTGGCCTTGCTGCATATTTAAATGGGAGGACATGAGCTTGAGGAGTTACCACTGTGACTGGGTCAATGCTGGGAGTTTCTTTATTTTTCCATCTGGGTCACTAAGATATTCCTGTTTGTGTTTGGTAACAACAGTGTTAGCAACTTGATTTTTTGCTCTAAAATCTGGAGCAGCTTACTACAGCATGTACACAGAGGTTTTACATCCGTCAATGGCATAAATGTCACAAATATCTGGGGACTTTAAAAGATTTTATGGCAATGATTTTTGCAATTATGGGGGGAACAAATGTTACAAATGCCTGTAATTTTCTTCTTAGTGTATATGACTGATTATGATTGCAGCTGATAGTTTTTGTCAATCTATGTAATCTTTCTAAACTACTGCAAAATCTAAGCCAGTCTTTCCCAACCTTGTCCTCATGACTCACTGCCCTGCACGTTTTAGGTGTTTCCCTGCTTCAACACACCTGATTTCAATTGGTTTCTGATTAACACACTTTTGCTGAACTGCAATCAGCTGAATCAGGTGTGTTTAAGCAGGGAGACCTTTAAAACATGGAGGGCAGTGTGCCTTGAGGACCAGGGTTGGGGAAACACTAATCTAAGCAATATTATTTCGGTAAGTTATTCAAAGATGTTGTCAAATGTTCGCCAAGATCTGGGAGAGAATCCCAACTTTCAAGCTCAGAAGAATTGGTCAGAATGAGAAGAACCATCAAGGGAACAATAGGAGCACCATCTTCACTGTCCTCAGCAAAGTGAGTTCTCCACTGAGATGGATGGAGCGAGTAATGACCTTGAAAGAAGCTCCTGCTAGCTAATTGAGACTGGAATGTTTGGGCATCAGTCCACATTTACAAGCTAAAATAGGTTTTATATTCAAATGAAACCGATTTGATTATTTGGCCACAATGAAGAGTTGCAAGTTTGGATGAGTTATTTGGTTGTTTTTTCAAACTGAGAAACACCACTGGTAAAGATGGAAACTGTCGGGTGTTCCAATCAGATGGTGATCCCAAGCTCACATCTAAATTGGTTTGAACAACTGATAAAGCAGTGTAACATTAACGTTCTATTGAAAACTTGTGGATTTTGATTAAAAGCCATGTGAATCCCAGGAAGCCAACCGATTTTCAGAAACTCAATGAATTCTGCCTAAAACCCAGGCGAAAATATGCCAGAAGCTCCTTGATAGCTTCAAAATATGTGGTGAGGATATGGGTTGTACAATTCTGATGCCTGTGGATTAGAGAATATCCACACTGAATGTAAACTTTCTTTGATACAAACCCTGTTACTGTTTTCAAAATCATTAAAATAACATTCAATTATCACTCCACCCTAAATGAACAATATCTGCAATATATCTAATCTAATCTTATGACTGGAAGTGGGATTGCACGTTATGCATACCGTTCATATTTGAAGCGGAAGCATGTTTCCTTAAAGATGACTTAGTAGTTATCTGTTGCTCAACTGTCCTCACACGTCCCGTCCTGTCCTGTTCTGCCTCGTCCCATGCTGGTGCGGAAGTTCCTGCCCTGCCTCAAGGTTTTGCCAGGCTGCTTTTGGGGCTGCATTGTGTAATGCCAAACTGCCTCTGTGCGTCACTGGGAGCACCCTTCCTACACGCACGTACGCGAGTGTAAACACAAGCAAGAAACGGAACGGAGTGTCTTCTTACATCAGCCCACCTCACAGACGTGCCTTTATTTACAGGGATCCAACTTCAGAATTGTTTGATCTCTGTGTTGTTTCATATGTTTTACAGGTTTGTTCAGAATGTTTCATGTTTGTTCAGAGCAATATGGTCACATGATCCTTCATTTCTCAATGGCTTCTGCTCATTGTAAAACTTCATCAAACTTTAAGCTCTCAGACAAGACTTTAACATCCTTACTGTCAAAGTGAGTCAGCTTTGAATGACCATCAAACCGGTTTAAAGGGCTGTTGCTCCTTTTCAGGAAGCCTACAATGATAACTGAATTACAGGAGTGGAACCGTTAGATTATTTTTGTTTTTGCCCACTACTTAGCAGCCCGTTACTGCAACGATAGTTATTTGACTTCATCTAACTGGGAAATTAAATTACTTTTCTAACTTGCTATTTAAACATTGTTCAAAAGCCATAAAATGTTGATTCACTCGGTCGCATTTTTTTTTGTTTCAAATTAAGTGAGTGTTAAATTCCAAAGATTTAAAGTGGTAGATTTGCTGGTAAATGAAGCAGAGTTCAAATAATGTGGCCACTAAGATTGACTTGCTTTGAAAATTAGAAATTTGGAGATCAAGGAGCAAAAGTGTCAGAGAACCAACTCTTTTTCATCTCGGTTTTCTCACTAGAAGACTAACTAATTCAGTACGTTTTAAATGTTTATATTCGTCTTTATTTTCTGAATTTCCCCACTGAGGGAGAATGAATGTTCTTTCTATTATATTATACTTTATTTACAGTACTGTGAAAAAGTTTTTTGTTTTTTTTTAAGACAAAGATAACTTGAGCAAATACTAAATGCAGATTTAAATAATTAGTTTTATTTTAAAAAAAAAAGACATCCAACCCCACCCAACACTGTGAAAAAGTAACTGGCTCCTAACCCGCCACAATTTAAAAGCAAAAACTGCCATTGAGCATTTTTCTTAATACTCACTGACTCTTTGACATCACTATGGAGAAATTTTGTCAGCTTTTTTGCAGAATTCCTTCTATTAGCAGACTGAAGGTTTTGAGCATTTAAGGTCGTGACACAGCATGTAATTAAATTTAACTCCATACTTTGACTAGGCCCGTCTTAAACCTTTATTTAGTTCTAGTTCTGACTAATAGATGCCAATGATTTTGTTTGAAAAAAACACCTGCCCAAAGTCATTAGTTCTCCAAAACGCTGACAGCCCAGACCAGAAAGTCAAAGTTTGACACCGCTCCCTCCAGCTTCTGTAGTTAACCACGCATTACCCCATAGAGATTGTCTTGTTCATGGCCAAAATCAAATGGATTAAAAACTAATCTAAAAGGAGCAAATCATGAAAAGCTCATAAGCATAAATCAAACGTTGACTAAATATTAAAATGAAACCTGTTAAATTTGGTTTATTGAACAAAGGATCTCTCTCTTCAAAGCCTTTGTAAGTTAATGACTTGATTTGTTACAATCAGATAGATAGATAGAGATGTAATTTGTTTTATTAATTTTCTTTTGTCTAACAGAAACATGGCTGCAGCAAGAGGATTATGTTAATATAAATGACTCAACTCCAAACTATTTAAATGTTCACATTCCTGGAAGCACTGGGCGAGGAGGAGGAGTAGCAATCATTCTAGGCCAATTACTAGCTATGGTTCTTTTGAACATCTAACCTTTAGAAGTGGTTTTAAGTGCATTGTAATTTGGATGAGAAAAACTGTTTGTTGTTTCGTACCCTCCACCAGGCCTTTACTTTCAATTTTTAGATCAGTTCTTAGATTTCTTATCTGATTTAGTGGTACATACTGATAAGGTCAGTATAGTGGGGGAGTTTACCATTTATTTTAACACTCATGTTGACATTTTAACACTCACGTTCACACTGAATTGAACTGATGGTACTAAACAACCTTATATGGCAAACATGTTGCTACAGTGTTTGAATGTCCAAGACGTATGTCTTTGCAATGTCTTTACCTTGGATTGCCAGCAGTATTAAGTCTGCTCCCTAAGAATATGTTGAAAATTCCCAATTTTTTTTTTTCTTAATGAGGAATTGCAGCAACATTTGGCTGACGTCAGAGATGAACAAAACAAAGCATATACAATATGTCCACCACTTGTTTCTGGTTCAATGTGGTCTGCTTCAGCTCATGCTTAAAGTTCCTGACATTCTCTCTGCTGCACGTTTCTAATGAAGCAAAGATCAGTTTGCTTGAACAGCTCATATTTTGGTTGCTGGTGCTTATTAGCACTGCATTACTGCAATTTATCTTGCAAATATTTAATGCTCAAAACTTTTATCTGAAGGCCTGTCCAAATGCCACGAGTGCCATTTGCAACACAGTTTGAGAACAATGCCTTTCCACACTGGCCCACATATAACTGTCATTATGTTATTAGTCAGTATTTAAGTCACTGCTGTGACTTTTCACCTATGCTAATATTAGAGGGGTCTTCCACTGACTCCATATACCAACAGGTAGCTTTACTCCTACTCTGTTTTGTTACTAGTTTTCACTTGTTTTGCTTTGAACTCATTAGCATTTTCTCCTTCTTTCTCACTGTCTGTGTCTGTTTTCTATTATTAAGGGACCACACATTGCATCAGTGACTCTGGCAGCCTATGAATGTGGTTCAGTGGAATTCCCTGAGCCTCCCTACCCAGACCAAATTGTCTGTCCCCAACTGGAAGTGCCAACGTCCGGCCCGGGTGCTGAGCAGGTGGATGTGGGGGCAGACGGAATGGTGGGCCCAGCAGGCCTCCAGGGAAGCATCTCACTCTGGACCATCATGTCAAAAGTTCGCCTGGAAGCTTGTATGTGGGTGAGTCTTATTAGCGTTGTCCTGGCTGTGGGAACTACTGTGGGTCGACTTTGTCATGGCTGAGTCACTTTGCAGTGATCTGAACCAGCTTTCACTGGTCTTCAGAGTGTATTTTACTGGAACGTGAAAACTATGGTGGTTTACAAAAGTACTCCTACCCCTTTTAACTTTTATGTTGTTGTATTACAACTACAAACTTCATTATTTATTGGGTAGTCAAGAGGTAAACCAACATAAAGTAGTGCCTAGTTGTGCAGTGGAAAGAAAATTATGGAGGTTTTTTTTTTTTTCTTTGATGTTACCCCCTCATTTGTCCATCCTTTGTAGAATGACCTTTCACAGCAAATTCAGTTGCAATAGTTTTTCTGTTTGATTTGCACATCTAAATAATGAAATCTTGGCCTATACTTATTTGTATTATCCCCAACCAGCTTCCCTGTTGACGAGAAACCTCCCCACATCATGATGTCACCCTGGTAAAGTGCAACCATGGCTTCAAGAAGAAACCCATAAGGCACTTTTCCATGAAGGTCGGATTTTTAGATGCGCACAGCTGACAGATATAAACAGATTCTCCTGAGCTGTGGATCTCTGCAGCTCCTCCAGAGTAACCATGGGCTTCTTGACTGCTTCTCTGATTAAGCTCTGTGAAATGAAGAGGTCGGCTATTGTTTTATAACCTTAACCCTGCTTTAAACTTCTCCACAGCTTTCACCCTGACTGTGTTCCTTGGTCTTTGTGATGCTCTTTGTTCGCTAATGTTCTCTAGCAAACCTACAGAATAGCTGCATTTGTACTGAGATTAAATTGTTTAGGTGGTTGCATTGGATTTCCTTTTAGGGGTAAAGAAAGCTGAATGCAAAGAATTCCACACTGCTCAGATTTTCATTAGTAAAAATTGCTGAAGACTATCAACAAGTATCATTCTCCTTCCACTTTCGTTTTGCCCCACTCTGTGTTGGTCTCTAACATTGAGTTATAATGAATTAGATTTAGGTTTTAGTTGTGATTGACTAATTGATTAATAGTTCAAAAGTTCAGGGTGTATGAATTATTTTGCAAAGCCCTATAAGGTTTCTCAAGACAAGAGAATAAAGTAACCAGAACCAATTGCTTTTAGAAACAACAGGGGGAGACTCATACCATTGAGTGCTTTTACACATATTTCAGACATGAGAAATGGTTCTTTATCTGATTCACTATTTATTAATATCCAAACGCACATTATTATTTACCTTGTTTTCACCTTAGTACCCATTTTAAAACTTGTTTAGCAGCTGCTTTAACTCTTTTGCTTGCCATTTTGGACATGCTTCTTCTTTTTTATGTTTCTTGTAACAGGTTAGAAATGCCACAGATTTACATGGGGTGCAAGTGTACGCAATAATAACTCATATTCTTGGAAAACCCCACTTCCTTACTTTGAATTTCCACCCTGCGACCTCAATGGTTTCACACATTTAACCAGTTTGGTAGCTACCAAGAAAGATAAAAATGTTTTCAGTCTCAGGCCATTTTTTTCAGGGTCTGAACAGAAACCCTTCTTCGACTTTACTGGAAAAATATATAAAAATAGACTTCTAAGCTTTTAAGTTTCTTGTTTAAAAGTTGTACTAAGTCAAAGAGCAGCCTTTAGAGGTTCTGCTGGTTTATCAGTGACTCACACTGGCATAAAAAAACAAGAAGACATGTTCCAGACGGGTCAAAAAGTCACACTCTGTTTCAGGTTTCTGTTTAGCTTTTCTAGTTCACTTTTATCATCAGTTCACTTTTTTTGTTTCTGGCTCAGATACGGAGAACTGCAGGGAAATTAAAAAGCTGAACTTGGTAGATTTATGCTTTGTTTTACAATCATCTGCTTCCCTCTTCCTTGTAATGTGGAAGGTGTAAGAGGGGGAAATAAACCTCTTTAGTTACTACTTCACTACTGGCGCCTTTACGGGAACCGGTCCTTCTGCTCTCCGCTGTAATTGGCCCCCAGGCTTCAATAGAGCTGTAAAATATTAACTACACACACTCTTCCTTCTTTCAAAGGATTACCACACTCTCTTGTTTGTTGTTGTGTTTCTGTCACCAAATCCCCCTTTGGATTCACCCCCACCCACGAGGCTTGTCAGCTCTAAAGTTGGAGGCACCTGTTGCACGCATATTTTTAAAGCCCCCACGCCAACTGCGTCTCCTCCTTCTCCTCCGCCTCCTGCTTCCAACTTTCTCTTTCTTTGTCTTTCTTGCTCTCTTTGCTCTTGAAGTCCATGACAGTGGATGCCTCAAGTGCTCCACTTCAAAACAGCGGCACGGTGCAGGTGGACAAATTTCATCGCCTTACTTGACAAATACCCTGAGCTGCGTGCTCGCAAACAGAAGCGGAGCTTTTGAATGGAGCAGCTGCCGGGGAGATTAAAGCACGTCCCCATTATAAAAAAAAAACACAAAGTGGAAGATTTCATCAAAGACTGCAGTGTTAACTCGAGAACAGGGTGTCCAGATTTGAGATCCGGTGTGCCAGATTTTGGAGGATAGTACCGCCTCCTGAAGTTGATTGTTTGGGCTTGTTGATGCTGCCATGGTAGCTAACTACCCACTAATCATCTTCTGCCTTAGCCCATCAGCAACATTATAAGTAAAGCTCCTGTGACTAGTTGGTTATGCTCCTCTTTGATGGTGATGGGATTTGTGTGTTTCACCTGAACAACAAATTCAGCAAAGTTTTTTTCACTCCTGTCTGCCTTGTATAATGTTTAAGATTAGTCGAAGCATGTATTCATAAAAATGCGTTTTCTGATTGTATATTCCTACCTCTTAAATTATCTCACATGTCAGATTACAGCCACACCATTCAATGAATTTTATAGGAATTTTGTGTGATAGACCAACACAAAGCAGTGCATAGTTGTAAAGTTGAAATGAAAGTGATTTTTCAGCCCAAAAACTGAAAAATGTTGAGTAAATTTATATTCAGTCCCCTGAATATGGGGTCAGGAAAAATGCAGCTAACATCTTTGCAGATCCCACACATCTTGGACACAGACTGTTTAGGAGTTTTACCTACTGAGCGCTATTTGCAAAAACCAGCCGCCAGAGAGACGGTTTCTTCCCCAAGGCTGTCTCTCTGATAAACACAATAAACACCTTACAACTCGAGCAGTTAGCTACTCTGCTGTGAAGCAAAATAAATACATACACAGACATATAATTTACACACTGTGCTTTTTATATTTTGTTTTGCGTTCTCTAAAGTTTATGTATTTATACTTAAAACTCAAGTCAAATTCCTTGTTTGTGGACATAATTTTGTCCAATAATGCTCGTGATTGTAAAAAAGAGCACCTTTTTGCCATCTCCATGTGTTTTGTGATGAGGATGGTGGATGGCAGCCCGCCTATTTGACGCCCCTGATATAAGGGAATTCATCCCAGGCATGCATCAGCTGACTGGTAAAGAGGCAAGCCGGGTTCACAGATTTAGGCAGCGATGTAGTGATGACGTATTGGTTGTGTGACCACCCAGCCGCAGCGTTTAAAAGCATAGACAAGACTCCTAAATAATTTCTGAAAAGACGCTCAAGAAGGTGAGCTGTATAATTTACGTCTGAAGAATTTCTTTGGACCTAACCTCGTTATTCATCAGCAATTATTGTTTTGGATAGTTTTCTGACAGATTATTTATTTTTCTTGGTCTTTTTTTCAATGCATAGTGCTGTCGTGAGTGTCGTACAGCAGGTGTGGTGCAGTACATTTCTAAAAGCCCACAGCTGTGCTTCAACTCGTAAGTTTTGGATGATGAAGGCTCGTCTTTGTGGGTTGAAGACCCAAAGATTTTGTGAAAGTTGCTGTAAGATCCCCCTGAATAAAATCCAGCACAACCAGTTGCTCTCATAAGTCACCAATTAGTAAGTAGAGACCACCTGAGTTTAATTTAATCTCTGTATAAATCCAGCTGTTCTCTGAAGGCGTCCGAGATTTGTTAGAGAACATTAGGGAGCAAACGATGTCATGAAGACCAAGAAACACAGCAGAGCGGTCAAGGAGGAAGTTGTGGAGAAGTTTAAAGCAGTTTAAAAGTTTCATTTCTTAGAGCCTACTGTTTAATTTTGTTTATTAAATCCGTTTCCACCCTTACCCGCTCACTCCCTCTCTTCTAGCTTGTTGTGTTTTGTTGCATGACCCTGGTAAACCCACCGAAATGCTTCGGATTTATTTCCCTCCAATCACGTCCGTTTTCTTCTTCTTAAGCTTTTTTTCATTCACACATCCTCCAGCACCTTACAGCTACAAGCTCCTTTTGGCAGTTGTCATGTAGAGCTAGCCTGTGGCTTTCCCCCTCTGTTGGGCCTGTGTGTAATGGATCCGCAGTTGTTTGAAAATCTGTGGGATTTTCGCTCTTGTAAATCCTTTCCGTTTTAGTCCTGTTAATTGCTGCTGTTACACAATCCCAACCATCAAGCAATGAAAGCTTATTCGGACTGTGGCTGTTCATGTATTTGCACGTTTTTTTTGGCTGGTCTGTAAGGTAACACAATTGGCATATTGACTGTAGTTGGGGCAGTTACCTCAGCTTTCAGTGAACTCTTTGGGAGTTCTTTCAGTCGAAATGGAAAAGGATTCCAGTACCATTGGAGCCCACCTCTACACCGCTCTTTGCTGCTCTTTTCAATGCAGCTGACTACCTCTGGGCGAGGAGTAAGAAGCATCTTCAAAGGGACGTGTTTCGCTTTACATTAGTTGTTTAGTTCTGAGCTACCGTGCAAACAAAACTGTTCGCAAACCATGTAAATAACTTTCGAAAAACTCTTTATATTGAACAGGAGAATATATAGAGGAGTAAATGAAACTCTGGTCCTTGAGGGCCAGAGCCTTCCGAGATTTGAATGTTTCGTTTCTTAGAGAGTGACTCAACACTATCTTAGAATAGACCGGCAGTTTAGTTATAAAAGATTTCCTGTCTGCCAGCCACGGGCAGTTCAGTCATGTGTTTTGGTAGCCCAACTACAGAGTGGTGAATAGTGTAACATGGCTCCCAACCAACTTAGTACTGCACCAATAGTCCTAATTATCTTATGGTGATAGTTTAAGTCTTGGCCTTCACTTACTGAAGGCTTTGTTCGTCTCCACCCGTTGAATTTCCACTTGGCAAAGCTATAGACAAAGTATTTGTTGAGGATGTAAATTAAGAGGCTTTGGGCAGTCGATATTATACCCCTAGTAGTTAATTTTCTTGGTGTCTTCATGACATTAAAATTATGATTAGATTAGAAAGCACCTCCATTCTCAAATGTCAAGCTATTTTATTAAACTTTAAGCTGTTGTGACGTTTGCATCAGCCGGTTGTTTATACAGTACCTGATGAACATTTACATGACAATAGAGGTAGGAGGGTGTTAGGCCACCAGTGAACTTCCTTTATTGAACACATGTAAGGCATTTCCAGTCAAAGTTGCGGTCTGATAAAGCAAAGTCGTGAAAGAACCAAAATGATCTTAGCTTTTTGAGTGAGCACTTTATAAAACATTTTACTCTGCCTTAGTTTCTATTTCGTACATATTCTCAGTGGAAATGCTTTGTGGGAAGATTATTGGTGCCAGATTGCCTCAGACGTCAAATAAACATCGACCTCTATTGCCTTGTTTCCATTGAGCAGGTTGGTGCGATTTGGTACGCTATTTTTATGGTCTGCCGTATTCAGGAAAGCATTTCCACCTCTAGGTGGACTCTCGCTGGGCAGGTGGGGCTAAACCCAAACGCCTAATGTTGCGTCATACATGTGCGACGACAAACGTGGCACACTACTTTGTCTCGCGCTTGTCGCAAGCAGTGATGTTTTCCTATGCCCAAATCCATGGACTGTGTCGTGTGACGTTAGTAGCTCCGACCTAACTGGGCCATTGTACTTTGGACCTAGAACTGAATTGGGGCCAGGAATGGAGCAGAATGGGTTGGTTTTATGGGCCAAAATAGTGTACTGAACCGCACCAACCAATTCAATACCGCTTAGTGGAAATGAAGCATATGTAGATGACCAAATCCAAAAGTGACAATGGATTAAAGGTTCATAAAATTGTATTTTTATAAACTGCTATAACCTTTTAAAATTGTAATTGTTCTATTGGTCCTCAAGGGCATACTGCACCAGAGTTATGCTTATTAAAGATTCCAAAAAGTCATCTACTTATAACAATGTCAAAGAACCTAATTTTAAAATATCCTGACCTGTTCCTTTTAAGTACACTTCACTGATGACGAGGATTTGCTTTCCAAGCCAAGTTTGAGTCAAGATAAATCCATCCATCCACTATACCCATCCAACCTCCGCAGGGTTACGGGGGGGCGGCTATCTCTAGCATTTAACGGGCGAGAGGTGGGGTACCTGGGAACCTGGACAGGTCACCAGTCCATCACAGGGACACACAGGACACACAACCATGCATGCACACACTCACTCATACCTAAGGGCAATATAGAGAGACCAATTAGTCAAACAGTGATGTTTTTGGACTGTGGGGGAAGCCGGCGTACCCAGAGGGAACACACGATTCAGTTTTACTCTGAGATGTAAATGTGATGTAAACCATCCCTGCAAATAAAAACATCTCTCTCGCTGAGATATTTACAAACCTTGTTGTCCAAGGGCTGCTCTTCCTTAGCTAGGGACTTACCAGATCTATATCTTGCTTATGGAGCAGAATTACATTTAAATTTACATTTACAGAACAGGAATACACACTTCACATCCAATACTCTTCACAACTTGTAGCATAACCCTCAGTAGCTTTTCCACCCCCACAGCAAACTAGTACAAAGATAATTTTGTTCGATTCTGTTTGATAGATTCTTTAGCATAAATAATGTTGGGATGAATAATGTAGTAATCTGTTATGTAAACACATTTTAAAGCATAGAACAAAATTTAAATAGTCTTGTGACAATCGGACTGCTCTATATCTTTGGAATTACATAGACATGTACAGAGTTGATCACTGTTGTGAATTTGATGTGAACCTTTAATGCTTTTAGTAAAAATAAACATTTTAAATATTTTTTGTAAGTTTGCCTTTTATATTTTACTGCTGCCTGCAATTAAACAGTTACTTGGGGAGAGTGAAGATTTATTAGAATTTGAAATGAACAGCAATTGTTTACTTTTATTTCTGGGGGAAAGTATTTGCCCCCTCATAGATTTCTTCTTGTTACACTTACATGTTTCAAAGATAACTTGAATAAATGATTATTTCATTCATTAAGGGGAAAGAAGCTATCCAAACCAGTCTGGCCCTATGTGAAAAATTATTCAGCTCATTTGTCTTGATTTTTGGAGCAGAACAATTACTTTAAAAAAAACCATTAGGTCCACCTATGAGTGACTTAAAAAATATGTTATTATAATAATACTAAGTGAGAGTTGTGGAGTAGCCTAATCAAAATCTGTTCTGAAATCTGATTGAAATGTTGAAGTGCTGCCTGATGAAAAACCCTCCTTTGGGGCTGATTTAAAAGAATTCTGCAAACCAGAGTGGGCCAAAATTCCTGGTGGGAAATGTTGATGCCCAGGGTGACACTAGTTAATAGGTTTTGGGTGGAACTTACTTTTTCCACAGAGTCAGGTCTGCATAGCTTTTCTCCCTTTAAAGAATAAAAGTATCACTGGAAAACTGGATTTTAGTATAAAATTAGCTTAATCCTTATGATTTAAGTGGAAAATAAATTTTCACAGCACCGTATTACACTCATAATTATTTTAAGCTGACATATTATATTTTCTGTGTATGTGGGTGTGTGTTGCCTGTGCTTTTTTGAACAGGGCGCTGGTACCGCTATAGGGGAGCTCCCGCCTTACTTCATGGCACGGGCCGCCCGACTATCCGGCACTGAGCCAGATGATGAAGATTACCAGACGTTTGAGGAAATGCTGGACCAGACAGAGTCCGCCCAGGTGACACATTCCTCCTCGCACCTTCCTCACCCATGTCTTTGACAGTTGCATCACTATGCCATCTAAACCTTCTCTTCCTATATTACTCATCTTATTAAGGTGATTCTCACTTTGTTCCACCCGAACTCTGGAGTGAGGGATTTACCGCACACTTTAGCTGTTGAAAAAGCCCCACCTTTATTTCTCAATGACACAGTCACAATCAAGCTCTTGCACAACATTTTGGCAAAGAGAACATCAGTGATCCACTTGAGTAAAGTCAATTTATTCCAGGCTTTCATTGAGAAATCTACTTCAAAAATATGTTCGGCTTGTCACCCCTCCACATATTTCAACAATGCGTCAGTCCTGTTTGTAAATATTTATTTATTTTGGACCTCCTTTTATGAGTGGCGCAAGAGGAATTTCAGAAGATGTGCCTGTCGTGTGTAGAGTCCCTGGAAAGCTTTTCTTCCTCTTCTCGTGAGCCAAACATCCAGACAGACCAGGAGAAACCAAACAGCTGCATCCATAAACAGTTGTGAACCTGTAAACAACTGAGTCATAGACGCTTAAATTTTCTGACTGAACCAGTTACTAATTCAACTTATTGGTTATCACAGTAACATATTTAACATGTGAGTGAGTGAGCACAGAGTCTGCACAGAGAGAGAGTGAAACTTTTAGATTGGAATATACACAAGACGCGCTGCGAAATTGCGAATAAATTATGAAGATTCTATTAAAAAAACGTAAGGCGGCAAAACTAAAAATGGATTTAACATCAAGTGACGACGACATTGTGTTGATCATGATGGAGAAAGAAAAGAGTGCATTGGGTACATCCTATTCTGGAGGAGAGTTTGGAGAGTACAGAGCTATTTTGTACACATTGATTTACTTACCATCTTCATATCCAAGTTCTTCGGCAATGGATAGCCACACATTATCCTTATAATCGTTGTCCTTGTAGTTTTTCTCTTTTTTTATTAAAGAGACAGAGGTGCTGGGACTCGAAAAGGATCAGACGCTCAGCCATGGTGAAGGAAAAAATTAGTTACTTCAATGAAAGTGACACTTCAGTTCGCGACTATCGGCTCTGATGACGCCATCACCACGCCTTCTCTGATTGGTCAAGTGTTTATCTGTTGGATATGAGTTTTAAAAAAAATCGACCTCAATCCGAAAGAATAAAACTTGCAAAATCGCAGGATGGAATTTCGTCAGTGGTGTGCACGTCCCCATTGACTTGACATTGATTATGAAAAAAACGGACTCGGTGCGCAAATACCTTTAACTCTAAAAAGTTGCTTCCAGTCAGAAGAAACAGTGAGGCAGCTAAAGATTAGGGTCATGGCAAGGAGGTGTTTCACCCTCAGAGACTTGGAGCTCATCACCAACAGTACATCATAAAAATTCCAATGGAAACACGGAACAGCTGATAACTGTCAATAATTATAAGGAAGGCTTTGATTGCTGTGATGCCAAGTGAAATAATTTTTTAGTGATTAGTAGAAAGGGTAGACTATTTTCAACTAACCTTTTTTTATGTAATCGGGAACAGACAATTTTTTTCAAAACAGATACTCCTTTTCCATGGTTTTATTTTGTTTTGGGGAATTTTCGCATTTCTTATTAGAATCAAACTCCGTGGTTCAATATAAATCATTTAAAATCTTAACAAATTTGATATTGATACAAGTATATTCAGTTTGTATAAAAGCTTTGTATGATAAATGGGAAACGAGACGCATATGATCAAGAAGGTCTTCCATAATATTTATTCACTAAAATTATCCCTGTACCTACAACTGTGTCCGTGTCTGTCGTTATTTCCACAATAATCTGCTCCTGCTTATTTTAAAATCATGGACTTTCACAAAGGTGTAAAACAAATCCATAATTTACATTTATTTAGGAGGTTGAAGAACTAAAACAATGTATCGCTGTTCTGTGGACTCATTTATTTATTTATTTATTTTTATTTATTTTTATATATATATATATAGATATATATAGATATAGATATATATATCTATATCTCTCATAAAACAAAAAAAACAATTTTATTACCCCTTAATTCTTTTATATTTAACATTTGTTTAGTCAGATTCTTAATTTGTGTGCACTTACTTGGCGAATAAATCTGATTCATGCAATGCCAGCATCGCTGACAGAGAAATCCCCCCCCCCAGCATGATGCTGCCATCCCCATGCTTGATAGTTGCCACAAGGATTTTTACATCTGAAAGGCCCACCTTGACTTCTCTAAACATACTTTTTTTTTTTTTTTTTTTACATTTTGGACAAACCACTTATTTTTTCATTAATCTGACCATAAAACTTTACCAGAACGTATTTGGGTTCTTAATGCGGGCATCTGCAAATGATAGTTAAGCTTAAAGGGATTCATTTAGGAGGAGTTACTTTGTTTTTGGTTATCAGGTTGACCTTCCTGTGGACAATGACACCAGTGTTTCAGACACTTGAACTTTGGTGGGTGCTGGGTTCTTCCTAACTATTCTAATCAACTTTGTTTCTTTTGATAGCGACAGTTTGATTCTTCTTCCAGATCATGGCAAAGTGATGACACATCTGAATATCTCTTTTTATATCTCTCGTATAATCGCGGTGGACTTTAAATCTGTAGTGGTTTTCTCGATAATCGTTACCAAATTGAGTAACTCTACAATAGTTCCCCTTAGATCTCTACTAAGTTCTTTGGAATTTGGTTACCTTTCTTATTTTTCTTGAGAATTGGTCAATCCTACGAGTGCTGTCAAATACTTTTTAAAGTATTTTAAAGATTGCCTGCCTGCCTGCTGCAATCGGTTACGGTAACTAGCGAAAAGTCAAGTTAAAACATATTTGAGTCTACATGTGTATTTGTGACTTTGTGAGGATAAGAGAACACCAGTAATTAAGTTCAACATGTACACCCAGCTCTAGTTTTTTTTTAAACTGTTGAAATTTCAGATTGTATGGAAAAATGTTCTAGTCAAATCATCAAAAGTTGAAAATTAAGGATATTCATGATCATGTGTATGTAAACGTCTGACCAGAATTTCCCACCCCCATAATTCCCACACATTTTCCTAAAGAAACCCCCATGGTCCTGTTATATGTAAAAAAAAAAAAAAAGAAACTGCATAAGGGATCCATTCTGCAGCCAGATGAAGTGCAGGGATGCTGCACCTGCTGAAATCGCTGTGGACAGCTGTGTAGGTTGGCAGCAACATCAGCCCCAGAGTTCGGACCACATGTGTGAGAGGGCTGCTCTGACATCACTCGCTGATATAGGGGCGCTTCTCAGCCACGGGACGGGCAGTGAGGTGGAGGAGACCATAGAGGAGCGAGGCGAGCGGGGGATTTTGGAGGAGATGTTTCCTAAATCTATTATCTGAGTGTCAAAGACCTCGTGCCTCTGTCCGCAAACAAGCCGGCGACAATGGGATGCAGGAGGAGCATCACCGTTCGGTCTCGCATCCATGGAGAGACTGATTGGAAGTGACGAAGCTACCGCAACCTCAGCCTTTCTCTCTTTTTGACATAGAAAGAGCAACTGAACGGGGAAGGCAGAGGAGTTGTGAGAATGGCAACCGAGGGACAGTCAGACTGTGTTTTATCCGCTTTCTCTCTCTCTCTTTTTCCTCTCTCTCTATGCAGCTGTGTGTGAAACGATGCCACGAGGGCTTGTGTGTTTGAACAGCATCCGGACACAGGTTTTTTTTTTTCTGCATCACTAAGGATTTATGTCATGGGGAATCTTTTTTTTTTTTTTGTCCCCCCAGGCTTTTACTGCTGCTCTGATGTTCAGATTTTCTGGCAACGGCAATTTTTTTTTTTTTTAAGTCCACTGTCAGGTTTTCGTGCAACCTACAATGGACTGAGGTCCTCATCACCTGTGCATCAAATGCTGGAGGTTTGGTTAGTAGTAGAACAAAGTGGATCCTTTGAAAACGAAGTTATGACCGGATCACGGTTAATTGTTTTTGTCAAGGATGTGACCCCGCTTCAACTCACCATGGTTCCACATCCATACTGCCCCTACGCCCCCATCTCAGCCCTGAACCACCCCCCAGCAGACACCCTCAGCCCGCACACTCTTCGTCCCGGCTTAATATAGACTTCGCTGACAGTCGCCACCTTCGCTTCGGTCTCAAAGGTCTGCCGGTGCCAAGCAGGTTGACTTAAGTCTTGTGGTTTTTCTCTAAGCCTGCTCAAGCCAGCTTCCTGCCACAAGTGCACGTGATGCACAGCAGCAAACCTCTCAAAGTATTTTCCCTCTCTCTCTCTCTTTCTCTCTCATTCAACAGACCTATTCAAAATAATGAAGTCATGCCTTTTCTAACGGTTCCAGGCGCTGATGTCATGAATGTCAGGCTCCTCTTAAATTTTTTATTTTTTTTTGTGCTCTCACAGAACAAGAGCACATGGAATCCTCCGAACTGACACATGCTGTCCCAGGGGATGCTGGCTGGATTCTCCCAGCCTCCATCTGCATTACAGTCATTTATTTGGCTTAGCAACTTTTTTTCTCTCTCTCTTTTTCTTTTATCTGGAACGGAAGGGGTAAACAGGCTGTGAATTCTTGATTGCCAACTCCCAGGATCGTATCTCCTGTAACTCAAATCAGGGCCATCTGCGCTGGGCGTATGCCTCCTTTCCCCCCTGGCCTACTGCACTCAAAGCCTCTCTGTGCTGTGGTTTGCCCAGCCCCGTCACATGACTTCTCTGAAAGTGCCCCCTCCCTCCTCCTCCCTCTTTATTTCCAGTAAACTGTTTGAAAGGAGGGGGGTGACTCACACTAAAACCAGCTTCCCTTTAACCACAGCTTGTTAAAGAATTTGTCAACGTGGACTCAGGGGTGCATTTCCCTGTGTGTGTGCGTGTGTGTGTGAATGGATGGATTTGAATGTGCGCTTCTTCCTTTTTCTTGGTTCTTGAAAGGGAGACTGTAACATCAGTTGCGTCACGAGTTCTTCATCAGTCCACTTCCTGTAGCAGACAGAGCAGGCGCGGGCTTGTCAAGAGTTAATGAGATTAACTTTACACGTCGTGTGTGTGTGTCCTGTGTGAAAGATTTTCATTGAGAAAAAAGGAGAAAACACACGGGGGGAGGGGGGGGTTGCGTGGGTCTTGACTCGAGTATAGGCTGTGCATAGGTTTTTCCCTTTCATGCTTTTTTTTCCAGATAGAGTAGAGAGTGTTGTCACTGCCTGGAGTTTAATATAAATGGATATTACATTATCCTGTATTGTGTATTGTTTTTAAAATGGGGGGGAAGAAAAAGACGAGAACTAAAGTAAGATGCACCAATCACTTCCTGGCTTGCGATTTCTCATTTTCTCTCTAACGCATACAGACCTTTTTATATCTGTGGTGGTTTCAAAATGGCTCCAAAAATGAGTTTCCAAATTGCATCACTCTACAGTTCTTCCCCTTAGATTTCTACTCAGTTTATTGGAATGTGGCTCCTTTCTTATCTTCCCTGAGAAATGGTCAATCCCACGACTGCTGTCAAAGAAATACTTTTAAAAAGTATTTTAAAGCTTTACTGCCTGCTGCAATCAGTTATTGTATCTAATGAGAAGTCAAGTTAAAGCATATTTGAGTCTACAATAAATTTCAACATGTGCACCCAGCTGTTTTTAAAAATCTTTTAAATTCCAGGTTGTATGGAAAAATGTTTCAGACAAATCATCAAAAGTTGAAAACGAACGACATTCATGTTCATGATGTGTGTATGTAAACTTCTGACCGGAATTTGAGTTGATGTTTTTTTTCCGAACCCCAATATATCCTGAGAGCTCGCTATATTTCATTAAAGGAAATTACAAGATTATCCCCATGTTCCCAGATATGAAAAGTAAAATAATAAAACTATTTTATTCCTGCTGCTGTTGCTCTGTTAAATAAGTATGTTGTGAATGATATTTGTTTTTTATTTATTTGTTATATTTTTTGTATCCACTCATGGCTGTACAACAAATTGCCCCAGGGGGACAATAAAGAATCATTGAATCGTTGAATTGAATGTAAACATTGTGAACGTTACCTGCTTTTTATAAACATTTTCAAAAGTGTTTTAAATACATGCTGATAGTTGATTTTGTTTCTTAACCAAAAATGGTGGGAGTTCTTAGTCTTGATGCATTTCATACATCAATCAGAGACTTTTTCAGTTTCGCTGTAACACATACTGCTACAGTAGATCCTTCCTGCCCACAACCATTAACGTTTACAGCAACTCTTTGAAGACCGGAACAGTATGAGCTACAGCATTATCAATAAAGTATTTTTGAATTTAATTTAATGAACAGAACAGAGAAATACTTGACCTGCTGATCACCAGTTAACCTAAAAAATTGATTGGTGCATCCCTAGACACAAGAACAGTTTGAGAAATTCTATTTGGTCATTTCTGGAACTAGCATACAAAGCATAAACGTGGTTTCCACCAATATAATATAACCACGGCATTGTTTTGCGTAAGGAAATTAGTATTTGTTCAGAGTTCCTGAATAAACTGAAAAAAATCTTTTCTGCCTCAGTTTTTTCCCCTCTGGATTTGCATCATTCGAAATGTGTTGGCAGCGGTTCTATCCTGAATCAATCCTGGTATAAACTGTGGTGCCACCAAAGACCAATGGCCAACTGCTGATTTACTGGACCCCCCCCCCCACACACACACACCAACCAAACACCTTCCCTCCCCTGTCCCATATGACGTAAGAAAACTCCTGAAAATCTAAATTGGTTTGAATGAGTCAACTCGAGACTCTCAGTGGCCCCCATTTGGCCACCCCCTTTTGTTAAACTTTCTGGAACCACCTCTGCATCCAGCTTCTCACCAGCTTCAATAACTTGCAGGATATGTGTTTGAATCAAACAAAAACAGACGTGGGACACTATTCACTAGTCACAAACTCTCTGTTTAGCCTAGTAAGGGTTCATTTATTAGGATTGAGGAATGGCTCGTAACCTGTGCTAAACAGCTGAAGATGGAACCAAATCTCTGTTGTTACATGAAATCATAGCCTCACAATGATCTTTCAAAATGTAATTCCTCCCTAGCCTATAGAATCATCAGGCTGCTAGCCAGGGTGGAGAACTGGGATAGCGTTTGGGAGGACACGTTCCTGGCAAGCTGCCAGGGAAAAACTGTGATTTTCCTCTAGCCGCCAGCGGCAGAGTTGGGATGTCTGAATCCCAGCCATCCTAGATGGATGCCTCCATGGCCCAGAAATGCACAAAGGAGAGAGAATTCAAGTATGCATTTCAACTGTAGTAAATCACTGTGTCACAAGTTGACACATACACTCACTAACGCTCTGTGGCCCCCTCCCCTTATCTCCTCTGGGACCCTTTGTTCCGACGATGATATTTTCATGCTCTCTGACTATTTTTATGGTCTCTCACTGCACAAGCCAAAAGTTCAACTGCAGCACCTAAATAACTGTGGAAGTGTCATGATGTCTGAAAAACAAAAGAAATCCACTGTGATTGGTTCTGCAGCAGTCTGGCCGAGCTGGATCAGTCAGTGTTGTCAGGTGTCCCAGACACTGTCCTCAGTGGTTCGGCTGTAAAGCAGCCATGCACATTCCTTCCCTCCCTGTATCCCACCAGCTGAGCTGCTCACACACACACACACACACACACACAGATGTACACATGCACATAGGGACTGGGTGAAATTAAAACTACTGGGTTGTCTGAGGAGAAACTTTCATGATTGGACATCAGTGGAGGCAGAATTTCAAATCGAGAACCAATCAGATTCTAAGTCTCTTTGCTCCCCCCACCACCTTATTAGGCCGCCTCCCGTGTCTCTAAGATTTCCTGTCTACTGGGTTGCACCCCGCAAAGAATTTCATCAGCACCAAATTGGTTTCATTGACCATATAAGGCATGATACTGTGTAACAAGCATCCCCTGGACTTCATAAAGCAAAGAAATGAAAATCAAAAAATCACAAAGAAAATCAGAGAGAGAGGCCTTACTTGTCTTTTATTAATAGACATAAAACAATTTTTTTGTTGTGAATTTAGACTGTTTCAGGCCAGAACAGATTTTTATTATTTGGAAAACTATACAGCAAATGCAGCAAATAATCCCACTTATTCTATTTCTCTGTTTAAAGTTCCAAACAAGCATTCATATAACTCTATCAATGTTAAATGGAAAAATAGTTTCTTTTTGTGACTTTCAGCAAGGCCTTCAGATAAGTACAATTAATAAATACATTTGCAGCACTTATTTTTGCACTTAAATATTTTGTTAGTGCAAATAAAAATATCCTGCAGAGATTTAAAAGGAATAAATCAAATGCACAGTTCTTTAAATGTATATTTATTGTTGCAGCAAATCTAAATTTAATTAATACATTTTTGTATGTTACAGCTCATTTTTATGTCACCCAAAAATAAAATAGGCCAAAATCTTTAAAACTTTTGTTGTGTTAAATTTGTTATGTTTCAGAACTTTAAGTGGACAAAGAAATTAAGTTTCATATTTATGAAGTAAATTAAAATATTTTTTAAATATTCTTTGTTTTAAAAATTAGACAATATTACCAAAATAATTTAATTATTTTATGTCTTATAAAGAAACAATCATGTTAATACAGTTCTCATAAAATTGAATCGGATACACATTTTTCTTTCCTGTGAAATGTCTGATTTTTGAATGTATAAAATCAATTTAACATCCTATTCAAGTCTGAACAATCAGATTAGTTTTAAACATTTTAGAAAGTACAATTTTACAAGATACATCTCGCAACATCATTTTTTAAAATAAACAGCTAAATCAGTATTCCTGTGGAATAAACCCTTCAATTTAATACTAAGAAATCAATTCTGCCTTCAAATAATCGTTTTCCATTTACCTTCATACTGAAAGAAACATCCAAAAATCGGGGTTTCTTACTGCCTGGCATTCACAGTCTTCTCAGAAAAAAACTAAAAGTTTAGCTCATTTCCAAACAGGTTGAAGCTTCTCTCCCTGGATAAATCTGTGTCATTGGAGTGAAAAGAGGCCTTTGTTATTCTGTCAGGAACGATAGGGCAACGGCAGCGGAGAAATCCTGAGTCACAGGAATGACCCATGGCTGCTGTCTTTTCTCACATTACCACTTAAAACAATTAATGATGCACTTACATTAAACTGTAGACATGCAAAAAACAGCTCAGTGTTACTTCAGGCTATAAAATACGTGGAGAGATAATTTTTTGGTAATTTATTTTTGAGCAGGAGACAAGTGAATCAGAGCATTTTAATGCAAACTTGAACATATTTAAAGCTGCAGGATGGTTCTGACCTTACTGCAGAAACTAGTTTCCTCTTAAAATTCTCTTTCTGATAAATATTTACTATAAATATAATCATTCAATATTAAAACAGTCGCTTTTGCAACATCAGTATTTCCTCCACAACATACGCTCTTCTTTACAACTTCTGCTTTTTACATGTAGTTGTATAAAAGTGGATTAGCTAGATATAAGGTTATGTAAATATTTCTAAAAATAATTATTTGAATGCTAATTATTAAAAAGACTTTCTGTTTTGTCAAATAAAATCCTAAAACTCAGAACAGCAAATAATCTCTGAGGCTCAGATCTGTGATAGATCTTTGATGCACTTTTAAAGTCCTAAACAATCTTTTTGGGTGTATTTTTAATTTTTTTAAACATTTTTTATATTTATTTTTATTTTTGGTGCTCAGAAACTGTTAAGTCTCGTTTGTTGCTAAATTGTTTAAAGGAGGAACAAGAATCTCCTGATGTTGCAGCTTTTCCTTTGCACATAATGTTACAGGTTTTTCTTCCATGCTCCAAATAATTTTGATAGTAGAGGATTTTAAGATTCCAAAACAAAAACCAAAAAAACAAATGCTGTGAAACACTCGCACTCAGTGATGACGGAAAAACCCTAAAAGCTGATTTTTAGTCAGCCCTGATTTCCGAAATAATATGAAAATCAATTCTTCTGATTATTCTGCAAACATGAATAGAAAAAGCACATCTGCAGATTTGTTCACCAGCTTCTTTCACATAAATCCAGATATCGCTCTGCTACATAAGTTTATACACTTGCTCATAAAGTTGGAATAATTCTACTTTTAGACACATTTCTGTCGTTATTGTGGTTTCATTTTCACTGTGATGTGTTTGGGGGAGCTTGGCTAATACAATTTGGAGAAGATATTTAATCTGACAATAATAAATCACCTTGTTATATCATTTCAGAAGACGAGATACAAATATGTTATTCCAACTTTTAGAACAACAGAAACAAAACTAATAAACAAAACAACCGTTAGTCTAAATCTTGGTTAATGAGGCTTAAAGCAGCTGGATAAATAATGTTGGTTCAAACTAATTTTCGGATTAACAATTATTTAATATTGCATCAAACATAGATTATTAAATATAGTTAAAAAAAATTGTGATAAATAATTTAACCTTTTTTTTCTGAAGTCAGTCTGATGTAGATCTGGTTATAACTACTGATTTTAAAACAAAAAGCAAAATTTTACCCTGTTTCCTGGAAGAAAAAACTCTTCATCATATAAACTTAGGAACAAGAACAAACGGTTGTGCTCTATGAATATCAGCAAGCCAAAAATGGGGAGAGTAACCCAAGTTCCTCAATTTATCTTTATTTTTATGTTTAAGGATTTTGCATCCCGAGCCAAAGTAGCCGTCCAGAAGCTCATCCAGAAGGTCGGGTTCTTTGGGATTTTAGCCTGCGCCTCTGTGAGTTAAAATCATCATCTCTCTCTTGACGGTCCAGCTGGCACAATTAAACATATTATGATTTATTTAGTGGGGCACAGAAATGAAGCAAAGCTAGCAGCAGAAATACTTGGTTTCATTTTTATTATTGTTTCTTGTGCAGAATTGAAACAAGAAGTCTAAAATCACACATACTCCTTCCTCAGATTCCGAACCCATTGTTTGACCTGGCAGGAATAACATGCGGACATTTTTTGGTCCCCTTCTGGACTTTCTTTGGTGCAACGCTGATAGGGAAGGCCGTGATCAAAATGCACATTCAGGTGAGTGCTTGCTTTCTCACTTCTAAAAGAAGTGCCTGGCCTATCTGCTTTTATTATATTTTCTGTACTTTATGCAGTTAAAATTTGTATTTAAATATGTGTGCTCCATGCAGTTGTAATGTACAGCTGTGTTATGCAATGGCTCACTGTCAGGCCCAGCATCTCGGCCCTGTGGCAGCTGCTCCCAGGGAGGCCATTTTGTGCTGGAGAAGCTGGGGAGTCAACCATTTTGTGACTGCTGCAGCAGCAGCAGCAGCAGCAGCAGCCCCTGTGTACTGTACAGCAGGCTGAGAACTCACAGGAAAGTCTCCTAAAGCTTGACTAAGAAACTACAGTTGGGAATTTTGGCATTACCACTGTTTCATCTAATCCTGGAAAATCCTCAATTTGTGTCCAGGAATTTGCAGTATGTCCGTGATTAGCGTCAGGAGCTTAGCGTTTTGTTTTCTAAGCAGACTCGGGGAATGTGCTCATGGTGACGCACAGGAGGGGTTAAGAGCAGGCACGCAGCATTGTCCTGCACCAGATTTGGTTTAAAAAAAAATATATATATGCCAATTTGCAGTGAGCGCACGTTAGGGCAGATAAACATTGTCTGTCTGTGGGAGGTGATGGAGAAAGAGAAGGAGAGAGGGACAGATGGGGTGAGGAGAAGGCGGGGGAGTGGATGCATGTGGGGCAAGCACAATCACACATACAGGACCAGATTTCACCCAGGGGTCCCTGGGGCCCCCCCCCACTGGTAGAGGTGTGTCCTGCTCTGTCTCTCAAAAGAAAATACTTTTCCCGGCTCTCCGGCATGCCCGGGGGCCCAGTCTGTCCTGTAGCTGCTTGGTCTAATTTACTTCAAACTCAACTTTTGCCTCCAATGAGAACTGTTCAGTAATTTACAAAAAATTAGCAGGTGACGCTCTCATTTATAGTTTAAGAGGAAAAGGGGATTTTGAGACTTGTGTGTATCTGTGTGTGTGTTTCTATATACTCCAGAGCAAATGTTTGATCGCTGTACCTGTGCTTCAGGTGTGTCCTCGCCTGTCTCCAAGGACTGACGGGTTTTTTTTGGTTGGTTTCTTTATTAGCCACTGCTTCCGTCTTTTGTTGCTCTGAATGCGTGCCGCTGAACGGTTCACATTACCGGCTTTGTGACGCAGCGGGTCACTTGAGGATCATTGGTGATGTCACCAAAGTGTACACTTTGGACCCTTGGGACAGGTGATTTTTTTTTTTCTTCCTGAGAACAGAAACTGTGAGGTGTGGCAGAGAGCACAGCGCAGCAGAATCAGCAGGAAAAGATGCTACAGTTCCACTCCTTTTACTTGTTGTGTGTATATATATATATATATGTGTGGTCAGAGCTGCTGGAACATGTTGGGAACCGCTAAGAGTTGATTTCACCTGGTTAGATTGCCCGCGCGCGCGTGTGTAAGAGAGAGATAGAGAGAGGATGCTGTGTGTGTGTGTGTCCTTTGTTGACATTATCAGTTAAGAGAATTTAGCGAGTCAAGACAATATCAGTTTCCGAGCAGACCAATTCTGGGGATCTTAGTCAGCTTTCCTACAATCTTGCTGTCTCTTCCTCCTTCCTTTTGTCTTAGATGACGGATCATGTGTCAGTGCTTGTTGGAGCTGAGTTCCTTTAATCAAGGAAATTACTGCACCGTCGATTTCTACGCCGAGAAAACAGCCAGTTCAAATTTTGCCAATAAACTGTGTAACAACAATGTTTGCGTTTAACTTGGGTTCATTTGATCAATACTTTTGATTGGAAATGATGGGATTTTAGCTGTTAAAAGACACTTTAAATGTCCTCACTCAACAAAATCTGTCAAATTTCTTTGAATGATGCGACACAAATTGAATTGTTTATCTACTCTAATGAATGAGTTAAGTTCTTAGGACTTTGATTTGGGGTAAAGTTAGTGCCCGTTACTATTTATTAATAGGTACAAAGCATCTGCACAACAGGATAAGTGCATGTATTCACATTTTTTCAATCCAGAATATTATGCATTTCAAAGTTTAAAAGCTCAGCTTGATCAGTACCGACTACACCTCTGCAGGATCCTAATCATGAGCACCTTCTTTGTTTCTTTGCGGAAGTCATCTGGTTGTCGCCAATGTTTAAGAGAAACAACAAATGGGGAATGTTTTGGGATAAATATTACCGAAATCGTCATAAACAGCTAAGATGTAATTAACCGCTGACTGAACATCTTAGGTTCAGTCCTACTCAAGATATTAGCACATCAATTACTATTATGTTTAATTTAAAAAAACAACAACTGTAACACTCCTTAAATTAATTTTTACAGTGACGGGAAGCTTAGTAAATGACAATGAGTAACAGTAACCTTATTGTTTTATTTTCAAAGTGTGTTGCCCCTTCGTTCTGTTTAACCCATGACCACGTTCAGGAGCTCAACAGCCACACAAAGAGCAGGACAAGCGTACGGCAATATGGATGACCTGGATTACATGTTACATAAGCTGGTGGAGAACACTGTAACAAAGAACCGATCAAAACGCCCTGTCACAAGAAATTAAAATTGCCGTCCCCGCTGAACTGGTGCCGAGTGAGGTGTAGCGTGATTGTTGGTACTGAGCTTGCTGTCGTGGTTACCGTACTTCTGTTTATCCACCTGCATCGTACTTTATCTTTCTCTATGTCAGGTCAGCTTTGTTTTTATTTTTTTATTCTACACTTTTTTTTTGTCCCCTTTCCTTTATTGGACGTTATTAAAGATCCCCTTTAATCAAACTAACTTACTCTGTCCCACAAACTGTATTTGCTTAAAATCAGCATTGATCTTCATTGTTTCTAGTCGCACATGCATTGTGAGAAACACAACAGCTCCATCTCGCATATAGGCTGTTTTTTTTAAAAGCCTTTGGCCAGTCAACAAGTTAGATAACTGAAAATGAAGGCAGCTGGAACATTTATCTGGTATGTCCTGTTCGGGCAACATTGTCTTTTTCTTGAAGTTGACAGGTGTGATCCACATTTGACCTATTTTTCACAAAGCAGTGAGAAGAGCTTGTCCACATCATCAGTCATACAGGACTTTAGATACAACTTATGTTGAATTTAGGAGTGTGAATAAAGGCAGAAATTCTTTGAAAGGCTTCTTTCCTTTTTTTTTTTACAAAACATTTGTTATTGTTTCCCTGAAAATTAAAGGTGACATTTAATAAGAGGAGAAAAACAGTCTGCACTGGGTGACTATCAAAGTAACATATTGATTGATTGGTTCAGAATTTCACAGATAGTGAATGAGTTAAATATAAATGAATTGATTAGTTTGATATTTTTCTTTAAACTATGCTTTTACAATTTCTATAATATAAGTACACCAAATATTATTTAAAAAATATATATATTTTGGCTTGGATAATCTTTTTTTTTTGGTACTATTTTCTTCAAATGTCTGTAGATGAGGAAGAAAAATAATTCTTGGTTTCTTCACACGAGTAGCAGGTTTTCCAGAATTAGGCCAGTTATTGTGTTGCATGTTCTAGACCCCTCACCCCCCAACATGACACCAAACCCCGTACGAGCCAGCCTGGATGTTACAGTCGCCAGTTGCCTGTTTCTCCCTGCTGTCTCGGTGACTAAGAGGCAATCAAGCCGGACAGGAACTGAGTCCAGACCCCCCTCTGAAGCAGTGCCACATGACCTTTGATTCCTCCACTCCTCGGTCCTTGTGTTCCTTCCACACACACGCGCGCGCACACACATGCACACACCCACACACACACACACACACACACACACACACACACACACACACACACACACACACACGCACACACACACACACACACACACACACTGTTGATGTTCTGCTGACAGCCTCTTTGAGATGCTGACCTACTGTGTTGTGTTGGTGATGTGTCACAGTCTAGGCCTTTTCATTTCTTACCCTGCGTGACCAGATTTCTTGCCCGTCATGACAGCTTTCACCAAAACCACTTTAGGCTAACAGGGCATGGGTTTAGGCATGATGATGTGTCTCATGGTGGTGGTTGAGGAGTGATGTGGGGAGGTATTATTACTGGTCAAGCTATGATGCACACACAGTGCCTTGTTCAACACCCCAGCGGCGACCTTATGGCTCAGTAACTGACTCGTTCCTTCTCTGTGTGCTTCTTTGTCATACAGAAACTGTTTGTGATCATCACCTTCAGCAAGCACATTGTCGAGCAGATGGTCTCTCTCATTGGGTGAGTAAGCCTGATCTTGTGTGTGTGTGTGTGGGGGGGTATGTGTGTGTGTGTGTATTTGCAGTCCAAAAGCATCCCATGTGATGGGCGGCAATGACAAATCAAAGTGTTGGAGCAGAACGATACAGTTCAGGTGCCTTCTGGTTGATCGTGGGGCATTCAGGTAATCAGTCAGTTGTTACGTAAACTCTGGCTTCCTGTCCTCTTGGTCTTTCACAGTCAGAAGGGATTTGGAGTTCATATAGGGATAATAGGAGATTGCATGTGGCTTTATCCTGCTTGAAAGACTTTGAAACTGCTTGAGATCTTGAAACAGGAGTTTTGTCACATTTTATTCCCCGTTTGAGCCCTCACTCAGCTCAGATGGATGATTAATGGCTTGGATTTTTCCACTGGATGACTATGAGCGTGAACATGTTCTGGCTCCTTAAGAGGACAAGATTGCCTCCTGTCTATCGCCAAAAACACGTTATCTTCTTCATCGCTCACAATACACTGCTCTTGTGCAACATACTGTCGTCCCATCTTGTAGGTTCACAGAGATCAAATCAAGAGATG